>JAEQBH010008330.1:0-122810 GCA_016808115.1 Tetrastigma voinierianum | reverse complement strand
ATCATCAATGTGCACAAAGCTATTATCGATCCATAGCGCTCGCCACGTCAGCGACATGGACTCCACGCCGCTTTACCTCGGGACTCGTGATCCGTCACGCCGCGACGTGGTTTCACGCCGCGACGTCAAATCGGACTTCGTCACGCCGCGACGCCAAATCAGACTGGCCACGTCGCTGGTCGCGACTTCCTCTCTACCGCGACGTGGATTTTCATGATCCTCCTCTCGTCACGCCGCGACGCAAGTCTGTGACGCCGACGCAAAGATCTCACTCGTCACGTCAGCGACGCGTTCTCAAGACGTCACGACGCCGCTTCCGCTTTTTAAGGCCAAGAACGGCTTCATTTTTCGCTCTTCACTCGCAAACTCCATCGCTCAAACCCTAGCCATCTTGTCGTTTACTCACTAAATTTACCGGAGCGCTCGTCACGCCTACCGGAGGCTCAGGCACGCCTTCCGACCGCCGCTACATCCCAGCTCTTCTCACACATCGCTCCGGTCCTCAGGCATTTCCACCACATCAGGTTTCTGCCCAGCTTCCAAAGGCATTCTCGCTGGTCTGTGTGGTCTCTTAGATTCTATTTCAGTGCCTTTGTCAGTCTATTCTGTGGCTCGAGTCATAGTTAGTTTTTTTTTTTTTTTTTGTAGCACACTTTGTAGTTTTCGTTCGTTTGGGTTGCACACTAGGTGTTTTTGCTTGTCTAAGTCGCAGTGCCCACTTTGGTACCACTACCAAGTGTCGCTTAGGTCAATATGTCCGCAAGAGTGCGTAAATTGCTCGCTGCCGAAAGGCCTGGCCCGCCGAGGACCCGACTCCCACTTACGATGTCACGCGATTGCGGAATTCGAAGGCCGCTGATCTACGGCATCATTTGCAAAACCGATCCTTCATCATTTATAAGGGGTTCCACCACCCCGATGACTTCTTCCTCGCAAGACACCGCGCTGGGCGGATTACGTGTTTTGTGCCAACCACCTCATCCAAAGAATGGATGTGTGGTGCGCTGGTTTCATTTTCACCCGTGATCCCATGTCTTGAAGAAAGTCGGGCGCGCGATGATTGGTCGACTTCGCCATGAGTCGATCAATAGTTATTACAAAGCCAGAGCATGTCCCTTCGAGTCGCTCAATCGGCTCAAGGAAGCACCTCGACTACACCCCCGAGATTATACGCCAGACACTGGGGTCGGGGTGAGTGGAAAATCACTGCCAAGGGCCATGCGGTCAATTTCGCGGCCAAGCATTTGGCCTTCATTCCCCAAGGTCCGGCACCATTTCACGCCGCGCCTCATCTCGACGACTAACGTGTGTGAAGGCGACCGCCCGTACCGGGCCTGCTCAACTATGCCATCTTACGTGGTATACCCTTCGATGTCAAAAGTTATCGAGGATGGCATCCTCCATAACCTGGATGCAAAAGATGAACCCCGACACCCTTCTCGATTCAAGCCAGGCAACAAGCCGGGTGCCTCGACGACACTCGACACTCAAGCCACCCAATCAAAGCATATCCGCTGCTGACACACCTCGGTGTCCCGCAACCTGAGGGGGCCTACGATTCGGGTCATGAGCCTCTGACAAGGACGAGCTTTGGCGGAGTATCTGCTCGTTATGGATCCCCCGGGCGATCCCCGTGAGACATCGGCGCCTCCCTCGCCCCGCCCACCTCCACCACCACTCCCAGCCACAGCGGGCACCCTCCGGGCTCCTTCCCCCGCACCTTGAGGACCCTGCTCTCCCTCACCGGAGCCGACGCATTCCGGGATGAGGACCCCGGGGAGCACCGCGTCCCGTCACACACAGACTCGAGGCCCTCCGCGGCAGATATGCGCACAGACGGCCAACCGTGCCACCATTTTCAGCCAGCCAGCAGACCCATGCACCCGCATCGCGCAACTCGGGCTCTCCACCATCCACCACTACCACCGTCGATCACCGTGGGAGTACCCTTCACCTCTTTGCTTATTTCTCTCGCGACACCGCTATTTCGCTTCGAGGGCGTGGTGATCATGTTTTGTTTTGTTTCGCTTTTGTTTTGTTTTTAAAGGTTTTTATAGTGCTTTTTGTTTTTATAGTGCTTTTATTTTGTTCAAAGATAGTTTGTTTCTATTTAGTTCATGTTTAGGTCACCTTACCTGAAGGTCATGTAATTAAGCCAAGGCCAGAAATAGGTAAATCTTATATGTAATAATCGCGTGCTCAGGTGCCATGTTAAAAATTTGAGGATCACTTTGACCGAATTCACGATTAACATGAATGTTCAAAATGCATACAATGTTTGATGCTCTGTGAATTAGGGTTGAATAGATGGAAAGGGTTATGGAACCAATCCTCAGAAAGTAGTCAAGACACTAGTTCTCAAGAACCCTATCACACTCACTCACACACTAATGACCTTCGTAGTACATAAAGGCCGAGACCAACAACCGTAGTTCGACTAACCTTGGAGACTCGAACCATTTAAGTGATGGACACCCAATAAAAAGAGGATTGCCATCGAGCCCCAAACAAAAGAGAAAATACAAAAACAATAGAAAAAGTGAAAAAGAAAAGACAAATGACAAAAATAGGTATCTGCATAAGAATAAGCGAGATCATCCAATCTAACCCGCACAAACCAAGGGCCTGGTCAAAGCCTAATGCCCCGGCGCCAACCGGCCGAGTCATCGACCCACCGCCCGCCATATGCGATGTAAGACGATCATTCACGCAACCTAGGGCCTTCGAGTTTGGCTCGAAAGGTTCAGGTGAAGCTCTGGCGCAAATTTAATGCCCAAGTGCCCTTAACCAACTGGGAGTCACCAATGGATCCCCGCTACAGAACACTCCTGGGCCAAAACTTTCGCACTAGGTTTTCTTACATTTATTTTGGGCACGTAGGGAAGTTTCTGTGTATTCGGGTCGTGAATAAATCAGGGTGTGTTCCTATCCTTTCTAGTTAGCTTCTTCCAAATAGGTGAGTCGGTTTCCAAGCTCGGGGGTGTCGAACCCAGACATATATCGAGGTCATTCATTATAAGCACATGTGGGCTTCTAGAAAGGCTATTGAAAGTACTACGGGATTTGATGCACTAGTCACTTCTACCTATTTTTAACCGGAAGCCCCAAAAGTCAAACACTTGTATGCATCCCCGTGAACTCATAAAATGCCAGCTAGCGGTGAGTCGGTCCAATTGATCCTCTACTTTTCAAGACGTGCAACACGCCTTAGTGTTAGCTTTTAAGAGTCGGATATGTGTCCTGGCTTCAGTTCATTCGTTTGGGGGACAAGCAAGAAACTAAGTTTGGGTGTGATGATGCCCAAAACACTCATATTATACTCGCTTGCCTTTCATTTTTACATTTATTTTATAGTAATTTCTCAGTTTTTGTACAAAGCTCCCGATTTGGTGTTTTGTTTGGTTATGTGTACAATCGAAAGCAAAAAGAGCGTACTTCGAAGCATTTTTCGGGAGCAATGGGGACCAAGGCAAGAGCTGGTTGGCCACGTCAGCGACGTCCCCACATCGCGACGCCCAACATCACGACGCCCCAACGCCACGACGCCGTCAATAATGCGTGGGTCAACGCGGAAAACGTCGCGACGCCCAATGTCGCTGACGCCTCAACGTCAGCGACGTTCAACTTCAGAACGCCTCAACGCCGCAGTTGCAACGCCGCAACGCCGCACGAGATCCGCCATCATCATTAGTGCGCACAGGGCTCCGTAAATCAAGGGGCCGGAGACGACGAACGAGGCACTAATTCCGCAGCGCAGTGAATACAGACTTCTCGGCGGAAGTGCCCGATTTGTACCGCTTATTTCGATATTATAACCATGTTTTTTAATACTAAACATTTTTTATCTTTTCATTCGCATGTTCTAGATTTATTTCTGTGTGGCTATATTGAACCCGCCATATGTCGGCGGGATTAAAAAGTTTCATCTTTATATTATTCAATCGCTTATCAATTTGTTGAGATCTCGCCTATTTCAGAAGTTCAATTACATGATAATGTCTCGCCAACATTATTAGCATAATTACACCGAGATCCGAGATTCAGAGATGAGGGTATCAGTGGACTGCAGAGTAGCCTTCCGCTGATTCACAGAATGAGATATTCGAATCTGACGTGGCACGGTTGTGAGCATTTACATTTCTATCACCGTGCCTGAGATGGTGGAAGATTTGGGAAGGGTGTGGGTGGTTGTGGTGCACCGATTCTATTCACCTAGATAAAGCGACATACCCTGAGAGAGAGATATCTCGTAGCAAGATCACCCGCCATCGACATATCAGAATAAATCGAATAATATCTTTAGAAAATTAATCCATTGAATGTGATAAGGGAGATATAACTCCTAGTTCTCAATTCCAAGAATCCACCGTAATCACAGTTTAGTTAAGTTTTTTTATATACTTACTTTCTTTCTTAAAATCATATATTCAGATATTATCTAAAAGGCGTAACCTTTGTAGTCAATACAATCTTTTCCTCGTGGAATCGATATTCGTACTATAAGTACACTATATTACTGGGGCGCGACGCGCATACTTTGAAAAGACATAGCAGATATTTTTATTATCGCGTTGGCGATATGAAAATGCATGTCACACCCAGACATCGGATATTGTGATGCATCGACGTGCTCGCCTGCGCACAAACATTCCACTTCAGATATCGTTTATCGGGAGACAACCAATATCTTGAAGAATAAGAAATGTGATGTGGTAGTCAAATCTAGAGCCGGCCGAGCATCGAAGCCATGGCTTCGGTAACTGCGGAATTCATATGGCTCAAACAACTTCTTCAAGAGCTAAGATTTGGGAAGGATGGACAAATGACGCTTGTGTGTGATAACCAAGCAACCCTACACATTGCTTCCAACTCAGTCGTTCATGAGATGACCAAACATATTGAAGTGGACTGTCACTTCATTCTAGAGAAAATTGCCTCAGGATACATGACTAGAAGTTTCGTCAACTCGAGTGACCAACTAGCAGACATTTTCACAAAATCTCTCCAAGGTCCAAGGAATCAATTCATTTGTAACAAGTTTAGTGCATATGACCTATATGCTCCGACTTGAGAGGTGGAGTAAGGAGAATCATTAGCCTCTTCAGATAATATTTTTCCTTCCTTTTGTACTTGATTTTGTACTACTTATGTTTTCCGATGTATATAAGTAGGTAGGACTTTTACTGTTCTAATCATCCAATCAATAAAAAAAGCATCATTTTATTATATTTCTTCACAATATATATATATATATCATTCTTAATAGGGTACAACCTTACAAGTCAAGCTTCCTAAGTAGTTAAGTCCTATATGTAAAGTATGATACATACTATAATACATATATATATATATATATATATATATATATATATATATATATATATGTATATATATATATATATATATATATCATTTCCTTAATAGGGTACAACCTTACAAGTCAAGCTTCCTAATTAGTTAAATCCTATATGTAAAGTATGATACATACTATAACAATATATATATAACAATATATATATATATAGGGTACAACCTTACAAGTCAAGCTTCCTAATTAGTTAAATCCTATATGTAAAGTATGATACATACTATAACAATAGGATTTGTCAAACCAAGCACGGGAACTCTGTTTCAAACCATACAAAGATTTCCGAAGACGACACACATTCCCTATCTCCCCTTGAGCAACAAACCCCTAAGGTTGCTCCATGTAAACTTCTTCCTAAAGATCTCCATGTAGAAAGGCATTCCTGATATCAAGTTAATGCAAGTCCTAAACATAAGAAGCAGCAAGAGAAATAAATAGACGAACAGATGTAAGCTTAGCTATAGAAGAAAAAGTATCAGAATAATCAACGTCATAAGTTTGAGCATAGCCCTTAGCAACAAGACAGGCCTTCAATCTAGCAACAAACCCATTAGGATTAAACTTGACTGCAAACACCCAACGACAACCAATAGCCTTCTTGCCAGTAGGTAAAGGCACCAAGTCCCACGTACCATTGTCATCTAAAGCCTGCATTTCATCTACCATAAAGATCATTTCAACCAAAAGCCGGGTATAAAGCCTCACAGACAAGTGTTAGAAAAGAGATATAATCAAGAGACGAATAAAGGAACAAGTGGAAGATGACAGACGGTTATAAGAAACAAAAGAAGAGACTAGGTGAGCACACTATCATTTACCTTTACGAAGCGTAATCGGAAGATCATCATTTTGAATTGGATCTGATGACAAAGCAACCGGTGAGGGTTCTGGTGCTGAGAATACACCTAAGTAATGGGAGGTTTAACAGGAACAAGAGCAAGAGTAGTAGTAGGAGAGGAAATATGTATACTAATAAATCATCATCCTCCCCCGGACTAGTAACGGTAGAAGATAGGGAAAACGAGGTACTCTCAAAAAAATGTAACATCAATAGACACAAAGTATCGTCAAAGAGGAGGCCAATAACATCAATACCCTTTTTTACCACAAGAGTAACCCAAAAAAATGCACTTTAAGGACTTCAGATCAAGTTCCCAAATAAAACATGTGCATCCAAAAACCATGGGCTTAATAGGAAACAAGGGATTATTAGGAAACAATCGATGATAAGGAGTTGCCCAGTTGAGAACCGATGATGGCATCCTATTAATCAAGAAACAGGTAGTAGAGACTGCATCAGCCCAAAAGCATTTAGGAACATGCATTTGGAACAATAGAGCCTGTACAGTCTCGAGAAGATGTCTATTCTTTCTCTTAGCTACCCCATTTTGAGAGGGTGTATCCACACAAGAGGTTTGATGGAGAATCTCGTGTCGTAAATACGAAAGATTTGGAAAAGGTCGTATTAAATATTCTTTCGCATTATCACTCCCAATATTTGGAACAAGCATGAAATCGGGGTTTGAATTTCAGCACAAAAGGTAGTGAAATGAGAAAATAACTCATAATGGCTTTTCATTAAATAAAGTCAAGTCACACGGGACAAATCATCAACAAAAGTAACAAAATATTTAAAACCAGTGAGAGACATAACTGGACAAGGACCCCAAACATCGGAATAAATTAACTCAAAACGAGCGGAAGCTCATTTATTGACTATAAGACTCAAATGCACGTGATGAAGCTTAGCATATTGGACACCCATTACGCTACTTTATTCAGAAAATCAAGAAAAATTCTTCAACAGAAAGAGATGGATGATCTAAGCGACACCGCAATCCAGTAACCTCGCAATAGGCTTCGCAACTCGTGGGATCAAGAATGCAGGCCCCCACTGGCTCTACCAATAACTCACTTCGTCAAAAGATCCTGAAACAAACAATAACCAGGAAAGAATGAAATACTACAATTAAGTGTTCGAGTAAGTTTACTCACAAAAATTAAATTAAAGGAAAAATGTGGTAAACTTAGAACATAGGTCAAAGGGATGAGAGTAGGATTAATTGTGTCCGACCCAAGAACACGTTATTTAGACTCCATCGGTTAAAGGCCGAGAAGTGTAGGGGTGTGGATCGAAATGTGGTGAATAAACTATAATTACTCCTCATTATGTGGTCGATGAAGCCTCGAGTCAATGACCCAATCGATAAGAGGGACATAAGGCATGTGTCGAAGCACCCGACTACAAGTGCGCTTGGGATTAGAAGCAAGCTTAAATAACTTGACATACTCATTTGCAGAAAGCACAATTGACTGCTCTAAGGTATTACTTGCAGATGAAACGTGAGCAGATTGAAATCTTCTGTTCCGATTTAGCAGGTTCGTACACTCCTAATGTGTATGTCCGGGCTTAAGACAATAATAACATACCACTCCCCTTGAGGACTAACCCGAAGGCTCAAGAGTCAATCCACTGCTCTTAGTTTGCTGCTTCACCAGCTCGTAGTTACTATTTTTACTGACCAATGCATTACTTATCTAAATAGATTGGGAGATCTATGTACGTAATAATCGACCGTAAATTCCTCGTAGCGAGAAATTCAAACTCGAGAATCGTAGATTTGGTCGTATCAAATTATGAAGGAAGACTAGCTAGAAAACTCATAACCGCCTTATTCGTTTCTCTCGAGTTTGTCGACTTTGATATCTGCATTTCAAAGTGGCGCAACATATTCAACTCCTCATACGTTTTTTTGAATTCCATGAAGTGGGCAGTAAGAGACATGTCCTGTTTTTCAGATCGATGAAAAGCCTTGCACCTCAAATATTCGTGAGATGTTCCTTTTTCAAAAATACAGAAACTCCAAGTAATCCATTAATTCTTTAACAAATTCATAGTGATTAATTAAACCGACAATTTCACTCAAGCACGGGAATTACGACCAGAGATAAAGGCGGGCATCTTTCCTCCATCCATTGTTCTTCGGGGCATCGCTTGCGGGTCTTTAGTGAGATGAGCGCACATACTCAATCGTTACACCCCGATTTTCACAAGTGATTTATGTTATTTTACCATTTTTTTTTTTCACATCATGAGTCCCTAACATGTGACTCTTTCAAAATCCAACACTTTGCATGTGCGGCTACCACACACTCTACACACCATACGTGACATCAACCTCGTATTTCCTCAAACCCGAGTCCAAAACTCCACTTCTGGAGCAATCGCCAGAAACGTAATTAAAACTCAACTCCAGGTCTCAAAACATATATATACATATCTATATTGAGGTAAGTCCTCAATGCACCAAAGACTATACACTTACACTTGATCAAAATAATATTTACACAAAATCCCAAAACTTTCTGCAAAGTGTCCCAAACTAATGGTCACAAGCCAAATATACAATGACCCATGATCGATATGAACTGTCCAAAATATATAGTGTGAACCTCCACACAACACTAGATGTTCCTCGTGCCGCGCCGCCCAACCACCAACATGCTAAGGCTGATGCACAATTCCCCAACCTTCAAAACCCTGCAAGTCCAACTCTCAAGTCATGCAACCGTCTCGCACCGCGATCTGGGCGCGCGGAGGGAATAATGGGGGTGAGTTCGACAACTCAAAAGAGTGAATCCCATAACAAGCCATGCTTATAAAAACATTTCAAAATACAAATAATTCAACACATCTCAAAAACATGAGCATTTTACAATTAATAGGTCGATGCTGAAACAAATGGATGCAATACTACCAATGGCCTCGACCCCTCATCGCTGACTCTTTAGGCTTTCACCCAGTGGACTAGCCGATCATCCCGAACAACGACAAATTTCTAGGACTTACTACCCAGTGGATATGCCCACATCCCGTGATAACTAATGGGAATTGCCGGGACTTACCACCCAGCATACGCCCACACATCCCGTATATCTATGACCTTTCTAGGACTACAACCCAGGGACTAGTCATAGTCCCGTGTCCACTACATCAATCCGAACTCTCACACAGTCCCATACCCATGTCATGCTTTAAAACAATTTCACAAAGCATTCACCCACACGGATATTTAAAAACATCATGTACCAGTTAATTCAAAGAATTCCATAGATATAAAAATATACACATTTAAATATATCATTAGACCAAGCATGGAATGGTACAGAATTTCGTCAAACCATGGTATAAGCAGGAGAAGGTTACAAGATCCCCTACCTTCCTTGGATTCAAAAATCCACGCAAGTCTCCCAAGGAAGTCAAAAACCGAGGCTAATTCCAAAGGGATCCAAGTAGCTAACAAGTCATAAGATTTCTTAGCCTCAAACAATCCGGGTTACATAAAATTACCCAATTGGTTTATTAATACTTCACCACTCGAATCACACAGATTCTTATACCTCCCAACATAAACCTTGATCCTCCAAGTGCACTCTCTTTTACACTTACTAAGATCAACATTTAACACCCCTTATTAGTGGTAACACAAACAAAGACACACAACACTTGTACTCTGCTTTCAGCCTATCTCAAGACTTCTTTTTTTTTTTTTCTTAACTACAATTCTCAATTCACCCATACATGCTTTTTGTTCACCGTGGTCTTCCGACCAAAAGTCTCTATCTCTTAGCTTCCACACTCTTAAATCGTCACCGGACCCTAATCAAGAGTTATGGTTTTTACACTCTGACCTACCCGAGACTATTTCCTAGGGACAGAATTTAGTCCTCATTTCACCCTTTACTTTGACGAAATTATGGGGAACAAATGAGCCATAATTTGGCCATACTTTCATGAAGTTACTCCTCTATGTGGCTACTTTGAGAAGGATTTTGAATCACTCCATTTGGATCAATATAACTCAACTTATGACTCAAAAACAGGAACTGCTCCATAACAGGGGGCAGAATCTGTATCTGACTTTCAACCTCAAATTCAAGGGTCTTATGGTAGTTTGTCTCTCGGGTCGCCTAGACATCTCGAAGGCTAGGTCTGGGCTTCTTCTCCAATCGAACATCCAGTTCTGGAAGCTCTTAGGGCCAACTTATGGCCAAACACTGTCATGGGGTCGGCGTGGGAAAGCTGACAGCACCTCCCTTGGACACACACACACACACATGCCATCTTCACAAACCGGTCTTTTACACTTAGTGGTTCCACCAAATTCAATCTTTCATCAAATCTGTGGTTGTACAAATCCCCAACAAAACCCTAGAATATAACCAAAAGTCCATAAGAAATAAAACTAAGGCCTCAAAGATAATGTTTACATACCTTAGTGAACTTTTTCCACCAAAACCGCTTTCTTCAAGCCTTTTCTCCTCCCCTTCTCGCCTCTTTAGCTTCTCTCTAGAACTCTAACTCACTTTTCTAGGAATTCCTGGCAGAATTTTCCAATTTCCTAGCAAGAAGTCGGGTTCAAAGATCCAAAACCAAGAGGATTGGTTTGCTTGGCACACATGCAAGCTCTTTCTCATGCACTCCCGCTATGTGTCAAGAGCTTCCTACCTTGTGGGCTATATGAGGTGTCATGCCCTCATGATGCCACATAGCTCACAAGCATGATATTGCACTTTAGTCCCTCTCCACTCCAATGTGTTTTTCAAAGTGGTCCTCTCAAGACATACTTAATTACAAAACCCTAACAAAACACTAACTTACCGACCATAATCACCACATGCCATTAAAAATGCAATCTAACACACTTTGTTAATCCTCTAATTAAACCAACCATTAAGATTTGCTAATTTTAATCACAATTTAAAACATCATAAGGCATAAGTTGCATTTGCTCCCCAAAAATCCTTACCTGAATATAACAAAACATATATTAATATACCGATGTTACACTAATGTTCCTTACATAGAGGCGAATTGTTTTACTCCAATCCAAATAATTGAGTCCATTTAGTTTGTGTTCCGTGATTTTGGACATCATCGAAACCACTTCCGGCACTAAAGCATGCTTCTGATCGTCCGACACCATAGCAGACTTCTTCTCGGCTGTATCACTCATTAGAACAACAGAAAGAGCACCCAAGAGACAAGAAACAAAAAATTCCTTGAAGAAACCCTAGGTCAGCAACAATTTTTCACTTAAAACACCAAAAATAGCTGGAGTTCGGGCACAATAAACCCGGTATGACGGACTCCCCGAGCCCAAAGACACACCTCTACAATGATCGAAGATCGATTGAAAACACACGCCCCCACGTGTGGCCCACATGCCCCCACGTGCGGTGCGTGTGAAACAAGGCAAACACACGATGATCGACAAAAAAAAATTCACGCGTAGCAACACGCCACCACGATCCCCACGGAGCATGTGAAATCGGGCAACACGATCAGGATCGGAGTAATGCAGCAACACGCGCCAGGTTTTCACCCGACCAGAAGCGCTACCGGCGGTCGATGTTCTCCCCAGCGGGCGCTGTTGCCCCATGCCCGATGAAGTCGGGTACAAAGAAACACCCACGCTTCTCTTCTATGTTTTTTCGAAATTCTCTCTAAAATTGGCCTTGTGGCAATTCAAAATCAAGCTCTGATACCATGTAATCAAAGGTAATTAAAGGAAGAATTGTGTTTTTACATTGATCACAAACAACCTATTTATATACAAGACAATCCCAAACCAAATAGGAAAGAATATGAAGTTTCCTAACTCTACATGAATACATGTTTTCTTTTCCCAACTAGTTTCTAATTCTACACATAACAGTGGATCTTCCGAGGGAAGCTGAGAGGCAGAGGGAACCTTCAGTGGTTTGTTGCCTGCTAGGACATAGTAGCCTCATTATCTCCTCAGAACTCATGGTTTCAAACAAAGTCCACGCATGGTTTATTAAATCTACCAAGTAATTGAGAAGTTTGGCATTTATAAGAGCAAATCTAAACACTATGTCTTTTATAGAAATTCTCCTAAAGCAAGTATCATCGCAGAAGAAGGTGTATGTGGATGATATTACTTGGCATCGGGAGTGATATGGTAAGTGTTATCATCAATTTAAGTCCTTTCTTCATGACACCCCAATAAAGTGACTTAGGATGCTAAAGTATTCTCGGGCGCAGTTATGAGGAGCAAACATGGAATCTTTTAATCTCAAAGGAAATATGTGATGGATCTATTGTCTGAAACAGAAAAATTGAGGGCAAAGTCATGTAGCTCCCCTATGGCACAAAGCCTACATCTTACTAGAGAACGCGAATTGTTTGGGGACCTTGAGAAATATAGAAGACCGGTTGGTAAGCTAACCATCTTATAGTAATAACATGCCTTGGCTGCACACACTCGTCAATGTTGTAAGCCAACACATGTCCTCTCCAACATTGACGTTAGGGCACCAGAGAAACGTAATCTATGTTACTTGAAAGGAACCCCAGGGCATGGTATTTTATATGGTAATCATGGGATAATAGAATTGAGTGTTTAACGGATGTTGATTGAGCAGGATCTAAGGAGGACAGGAGGTCCACTTCTGCTTACTGTGTCTTTGTTAGAGGGAATCTAGTCTTATGGAAGAGTAAGAAACAAAGTGTGGTTTCTCGTTCTAGTGTAGAATCTGAATATAGAACAATGGCACAATATGTGTGCAAGATCATGTCACTTCATCAACTCTTAGTGGAACTTGGTATTAAAACTTTGATCCCAACAAAGCTCCTAGTGGGCGCACAAACTGTGTCGTCTTCATATTGCATCTAATCCTGTATTCCATGAACAAACTAAGCACATTGAGATAGATTGTCATTTCGTTCGTTAGAAAATACAACTCGCCACGCTTCTACAAGATATATGAAGACTGGATAGCAGTTGGGTGACATCTTCACAAAGGCTCTAAGTGGAGACCAAGTTAGTTATCTATGTAACAAGTTGGGCATGATTAACTTCTATGCTCCAACTTGAGGGGGAATGTTATAATATGTATCATACTTTACATATAGACAAACATTAGGAAAATTAATTATAGGTCAGAACCAATTAAGAAGGATAGATCGGCTTACCTATTGTATGTATCAACCCTTTATATATACACATGATGATTCAATGGAAAATACAGCGAATTTATTCCTCAAATTCTCTCTTTTGTTCTTTCTACATATATATATATATATATATATATATATATATATATATATATATATAGCTTGAATCAACAACTTTCAAATCAATAGAACGCATGAGACAACAACTTCATATGTCCTTTGGGTATAAGTTAATCAATTAATATATTTGCCAACCCATAAGATAATGAGAGCGGGTAAATTAACTGTGCTGTGCTCGAAAGTAGTTATGTTAAGAAGACCGTACATCTACTAAGTGTCACTTTCAATCCCGGTTTCACTACTACTATATTTCAATCCCCGTGACTTCTGTAATGTCATTGTTCAGTGGACTCAGTTCTTTAGATAACGGGGTGACATTCGCAACTATTTCCTCATGAGTGAAAACTTTAGTTGTTTGCCATAAAAGGGTGATTTTCTTGAACCATCCAGAATCAGTTAGTAATATAGCAAATTGTCTGTTGATTTCCATTATATATATAGATAGAGATCCAAAAGGGAAGAATATGGTTTACTTGTTTGATATTTTCTTATCCTTACTTCACTAGTGTTTAACAAGCAAGAACAAGTTATAAAATCACACTTTGACATGCTAGTAGTTGCCAATAGACGATACATCAACGAGCCTCTAAGTAAATTAGTTAACTTCCTCAACCTTAATAATCTCTAGGCGCAACTCTCAGTTTGCAATCTTCTTAACCTACAAATCTTTCTTTCCCTTCTTCATTCACCATCGCTTGTTCAAAGGAGGCTGGGTGGGGATTTTTGGAGGAGGCGAAGGCAAAGGGGTACTGAAACCCTCCTTTTACCGAAATTACAAATGATCGTGGTGCCGAGGGTGCAAGATGTTACTACCGTATGAGAAGAAAGTGTCCTGTGAGAGATCGAGTGATACAATATGTGCGGTCTTTAATCAAGTCTATATTTTACAACTAAGAGGTTTCTTTCCCTATGAATAGTGTTTGGAGTAATTTTGTGCAACCAAAAATGTGCTTCTTTGCTTAGGAATAAACTTAGAGAACGATTTTAACCTTTGACCAATTGTAGAAATGAGGTTTTGCCCTTGCTAATAGATGTTTTTTGTGCCAAAAGTGTGAGTAGTCGGCGGATCTTCTTCTCCATTATGCAAAGGCAAGGGGTTGTAGGAGTTGCTCTTCTCTTTCTATTGCATCTTGGATGAATCCTTCCTTTATTTGGAATACCCTTTTGAATATCAATGGATCTTTGTTGGAAAGGAGTAGAAAAGAGTCTAGAAATCAATGCCCCTATGTATTTTTTGGTCAATTTAGAAGGCAAGGAATGATTTTGCTTTTAGTGATGAGGTCATGTCCATGCAAAAGCTCAAGTCCTTTATTGAATTTCTCCTTTGGTCGAAGAATAAAATGTTTATATTGGATGGTCATTCAACTTTAGTTCAGTTCATTGATTGAGTAAGCTCTAGATGAGAGTGGGGTTGATTTTGTATATTCCTTTGCAGTTATAAATTCTTGTAAAAGGTGTTTGTTTCTTCAGATCTCTTGTGTCGCTACTATCACAAAAAAAAACAAAGATCAAGAAATAACAATAACATGAGGTTCACAGTAAAACAATTTTTTTATTATTCGTAGATTTACTTTGTTCATGCCCAAACTTTACTTGTGCTTTAATAAAGCTTGTGCCCAAACTTTGATATCACATTTTGCCATAATAAAAGCTTGCCAATAGAGGATAAATCAATAAGCCTCTAAATATATAACATAAGCGTATTTATGGTAGGCAACTTCAGGTCAAAATTTTACTGTTCTTCTCCTATCTTAATCACTTCAAATCCTCTTTGTACTCTTCATATTTCCAAACTGTTTGTGATTGAAGATTGCTAAAGGAGATGGTAAGTGGTTTTTAGGAGATGGATGATACTAAGTGTTGATCAAACAAGTTTTAATCTATTATTTTTTTGTTGAGAATTGGAATTAAAAGTATAAGAGTGTCAAACATTGTGTTTAAAACATTTAGATTGATTTCTTATCTATCAAACTAAAGGGTAACATTTTCATGCTTAACCTGCCTTTTCAATCTTATCTAATCAATTAGATTTGATTACATCCGCTACTTTACATTATTTACCAAATGAACTGAATGCTGATGGGTTTTAAACCCTAACACTTTAAAACCTCTTTCGAAATGAGAGTGATTCCAGGCTAAGAGTCGAGGGAATCCTCGAAGTTCCAAGTTCCTTACCTAGTCAGATCTTTGGTTTGAAAGAAAATTTTATGGGTTTTGAGATGTGTTAAAGGCATGATATTCATATTAAACCCAAATCCTACAAGCTTGAGCTTTTAGGAGAGTTGGTCATTTAACAAGATGAAAATCATTTTTGAGTGAGAAATTTCTTTCAAAAGGGGCTGATACCATGTGGATTTCATCCTTACTCTCATATTCATCATTTTGGAGTAAAAAACAAAGTTCCTTTTGCTTGGATTCAAGAAGAGGCCAAGATCACACTCAGTGAAAACTCCAAGTATGCTCCATAAAAAGAAAGTGGGTAGCTAAAGTTTGAAGATTGTAGGAAAGTGTCTCGGGCGAGGATTGAAGCCGCTAAAAACTTTTTGTACCTCAAATAATCGTCTTCATAGTGGATGTTTTGATCGCTTGAAGCCCATGATCTTTTATTTCTTCAAAGGTTTTCCAAATTAAAATTTCAATGTTATTGTCTCTTCATTTCTATCTCATCTCTTAATTAGGTTTTCATTGGCTTATGAATTTTCTATTTACAATTTTTGTTAACAGATTGAGGTTATGAGCTGAAATTGGATCATTTAAGCTTCATAACAAAATGAAACATTTCGTTTTGGATTTGTTAATGGACGAACTGCATTGACTATTTTGTTAGAGAGCATCTAAGGCATCCTTATTGCTTATGCTTGTTCTGGTGGTTGGTAGGATTGAAAAAGAAAGACAAAGCAATTGAAGTTTCTGACTTTTGAGTTGACTTTCTTCCTTCTTTTGCCAGCAAAGGTACCCTTGTATTTTCTTCCTTCTATCTTTGTACTATTCATGGTGTTAAACGACCAACTCTCCTAAAAGCTCAAGCTTGTAGGATTTGGGTTTAATATGAATATCATGTCTTTAACACCCTCCCTCACGTGGGGCCCCATACTCACGCATGGAGAGTCAAACAAACCAAATAGTCATCCATGAACTTTCAAATCAACAAATGGGGAATAAATTGCAGAGAGATGGCTCGAACCTAGGACCTCCTGACAAATCTGGCACTAATACCATGTTAAACGACCAACTCTCCTAAAAACTCAAACTTGTAGGATTTAGGTTTAATATGAATATTATTAAATGAACAACTCTCCTAAAGTTCAAGCTTGTAAGATTTAGGTTTAATATGAATATCATGCCTTTAACACCCTCCCTACGTGCAACCCCGTATCCGCACATGGAGAGTCAAACAAACCAAATAGGGTCCTTTATGGATTTTCAAATCAACAAATGGGGAATAAATTGCAGTGAGGTGGTTCAAACCCATGACCTCTTGCCAAACCAGACTCTGATAACATGTTAAACAACCAACTCTCCTACAAGCTCGGGCTGGGTAGGATTTCGGGGTTTACTATGAATATGCTGCCTTAACACATGCAAGCAGTTGTTTGACAGAAACAGTTCAAAAGTTCATGTGAAGGTGCGAAGGAACACTTGAAAGCTTAGCATACTAGGATATTTTCATTTTATAAAACTATCTGATGGTTACTAGGAGAGGACATAAAGGCATTCAATGTAAGAGCTCAGAGAAACTGGTAGTGGTATTTGAAAATAAATGGAAAATCTCTATAATAAGGCAAAACCATAAGGGAGGAAAGAATAAGTTTCCATAAAGCAAATAAAATCAGAGATATCATACATTTCTATGCCCTAAACATTCATCATTTCTGTTTTTCTATAGTAAGACCACATGGGATTCCAACTTCCAATTTGATATGGTATTTCTGTAAGAGAACATAATGTCATATGATTGTACCCAAAAATCTCTTTGAAAAAAGAAGAAAGTAGGATCTCAAACTGTCAAACCTCCTGCTTTAACAATGTCGACAAGATCATCCTGCAGAATGACAGGAATTGAACGAGGAATAGCCCCAACACCCAAAACCTGCACACTTTCTTGGATCTTAATCTCCTGATAATCATGGCGTATTATACTGTCCTCTATAAGCTGAAAGCTTGTTCCAGCACACTTCTGTTATCACAGAGACAGTAGTTATCAAACTCCAATACACAAATATGCAAAAGAAGCTGGAATACAATAAAAAGAGCCCCTAGCCTGGTTGTTAAAGACACCAAGGTAAAAGATGCTGATAAATATTATGACTTATCCTGGAAAAGTATCACATCACCTAACTCTTATATTCCTCAGCATAACCCACCTAGATAAAGATGTTAGCTATTGATGACATGAATCCTCAAACAGTTCAATGTTAAAACAAGAAACAACGAGTACGTATAACCACATAAGGTTTTTTGGCAACTACCATCAAATTCATCTGTTAGCTTAAAAACTTTTCAAAACATAAAATAGAGAATTAAACAGATAAAGGAACAAACCTGGGAGGGGCAAGATGATGGGAGTAGTATTGTATTTCTAGTTTCCAGCTCAGGATGAACTTTGAAGCTATGAACAAAGAATATCTACACAATTAATGATCAGGGGAAAAGCTTATGCAATAAACAACTTCAATGGAACATTATATCTCCTAGAAGCTATATAACAAGACCTTTTTGTCATATTCATGTAGAACGAATTCAAAACAGAAGAATGTTAAGAGATCTTGCAAAGAAGAATGTTAAGGCCAGTGAAATTTTGAAACTTTACAAGAAAAATTCAGTAATTTGAATACTTAAGTGTGGATTAGAATACCCTGGCTTCTGAAAGCAGCAGAGGTGGCATTTGTTGAGATACAAAAAAATTGTTATGCAATAAACAACTTCAATGGAACATTATATCTCCTAGAAGCTATATAACAAGACCTTTTTGTCATATTCATGTAGAAAGAATTCAAAACAGAAGAATGTTAAGGCCAGTGAAATTTTGAAACTTTACAAGAAAAATTTAGTAATTTGAATACTTAAGTGTGGATTAGAATACCCTGGCTTCTGAAAGCAGCAGAGGTGGCATTTGTTGAGATACAAAAAAATTGATTCAGGTTCTGTGGTGGAGCCAGGTTTTAAATCCACGGGGCGGGGTGGCGCGCAAAAATTAACAAACAAAAGCTTATAGCCTAGGGGTACATGACCCTGAAATTTTAGGAGGGGCATGATACAGGTCCTAGTGGTACAAGACCCTGAAACTCTAGGAGGGGCATGATACAGGTCTGGGGTTCAATTCCTCACGTCTAAAAGAGAAAATTTTTGCAAAAAAAAATTAAGGGGGGGCATATGCCCCCCCACCCACTGCAGCCACGCACCCCCCCTGGCTCCACCAGTGTTCAAGTTGGAACTAAGCTACTAGAAAGCCGACTTCTAAATTGATGCTCATTTCCAGGTTTAATCCAACAAACAATCCAGGATGCTGACTGTCTAATTTTACCAGTGTTAAGCAACCAGTTTCTATCTTTGTCATGAATCAAGACAAGCATTGAAGTCTACGTCAGTAACAATTTTTCAACAAGCAGAAACGATGTTAAGTTGATACTAAGGTGAGACCATCGTGACATTGCTAATGTCAACAGAGTTGAATTTCATTCAATCAAAACTCCCAAATTTAAATGGGCATAGAGTTTGAGTTGATAAATTAGAAGATGCTAGCTTTTTCTTTCCTAAAAAGCTTTCCTAGTTTTGTCAACATCTGAGAACCACAAACAAGATGATATTCCCCTACATCAGATGCCTCAATGGACATGTGGCTGCAGTATCAGATCATCAAGGCAAGTTATTATTGTTGCTCTTCTAAGGTTTGGAAAGACTAATCATCCTTAGCTAGTCATGGACAACTTAAATCATTTACAGCATACCTTTGCAAGGTGCACAACACTCTAAACTTACGAAGCAGACCATAATGCCAACATCATAATTATACCACTCTAACAGGAAAATTAGATGCCAAAAGATTCAATAGGAGAAATAACTTAGCAATACTACAGATAACAACCAACTTGGCAATGCTCTAAACCCCAACTCACATGTGTTTGCACTTCCGGCACTCATATTTTCTCTCCCCTTCAATCATCTTGATCCCTCCAGATCGGATTACTGTCCCCTTCAGAGTAAGAAGAATTCCACGATGCTTCACTCTCACTTTTCCAATGCTGGGAAAAGTCTCTAAACACATCGAAATAGAAACACAAGCAATTGTCTTCAATATAAGCAAGGTGGTTACAACTAGCCTACACTTGGATCTCATTAGCAACTGGAAAAAGGGAGAAAAAACAAGGAATACCAAATTTGCTTTCTAGTTTGCTAAGAAAAGCAATCTATGTAAAAATAAATAAAATAAAAACGTGATAAAATTGATAAAATAAAAAAATAAAAATCATATCTGTGTGAAAAGGGGAAGATTTTAAGAATGACAGAAGAGCTCAATCTTTTTTCTTTTTTTCCCTCCATATACTCCAAATTCTTCATTATCCATGTAAAAATAACATTTGAAAATGATAAAGAAGAAATTTTATTTAAGGTGAAACTTAATTTTATTTCTTTTCACTTTTTCTGTGCACATGTTCAAATTTTTCATATTCTATTTAAAATGAGGATACAATTTGAAAATATTAGAAGAAAATTTTATTAAATCCTCAAATCTTCAAATTTTATTAGAAGAAATTATTGAAATTAGCTTCTATCCCACTTTTCTTCTTAAATCTTCAATTTTTTCTCCTATCTTTTTTTATACATCTTCAAATTCTTCACATATCTACTAGTCGAAAATGTAATTTAAGAAGGATCATTCGGTTGAAGTTTTTTTCCCTTCAATTTTTCTTCATTCTCATCACCCATGCTTTAAATTTTCATTGAAACGGTACCTTAAAAATACACAAACAAAATTTGAAAAGATAAAAAGTGAAATAGAAAAGGAAGGATGGAGAAATGCATACCAGGGAATTCAAGGGGAGAACCGAAGATATCGATCCGAACATGCACAAATTCCTTCACACTAGCATTCACCCAACCAAATTCTTCCAATAGGGCTCTCTATATGCATAGACACGTGAAAGATTGACGAAATGGAGACGTTTACACTGAGAATGAAGACTATGTAAAGACAAAGAGCGAGAGGAGGAGAGGGAGAGAAGAATCACCTGAGCCAGGACTGCTGCTGAGTCGAACAATCGGAGGTATTGTCGAGGTTGAGAGAAGAGAAGGTGAGCACGCGGAGGATCGTCATTCATAAGTTCGGCAAATCTGAAAGAGAAACGATGAGAAATGAGAAATGTGTGTGTGAGAGAGAGAGAGAAGATGTGGGTACGCGAGAATGTTGATAAAACGGGAATATGGATGAATACTGGATATGGAGAGAGTAATGATAGAGAGAGTCGAAGGCGAGGATGATGGAGCGGAGGTCATTGGAGTGGTGACGAAGAAGAAACACTGTCAAAGCTTTCATGGACTCGGGATCGTCTACTTCTGGTGTGGCCATCGCTCATCTCTCAGGAACGGAGGGCGGGAACTGCCGCCATTTAATTCTCCCTTTCCTTGGACACCTGAGTGTGTTTAGGGTGTGTTTGGCACGAGGGAATTGCACATGGAATCAAAGAATCCCTTTTCATTCTTGTTTGTCACAATGGAATGGAATCAAATTATTGATTCCATTCCTAGGATTAATTTATGAATGGTATATGACAATGAGTGTGTGTTTGGTATATCGGAATAAAGAATGGAAATGAAGAATTGTTTTTTAACCTTATTTCTCAAGTACTAACGGATAATTTGATTTCATTTTCAAAGGTTATAATTACTATGATTTTTATATGCTAATTATTGCTTATTTACATTTTACAATTTGGTATTATTTTAGGAATTAGAACGAAAATAAATAAATTGACAATAATATTATACCACATCATTTTAAATATTTTTATTTTTATTTTTCTTTCTAAGAAAATGTGTTATTTCTAAAATAACTTCCAAAATGCTTTTTAGAAACTTTTTTTTAAAACGTATTTATTATTAGATAAAATATTTAATTTTCTACTTTTTCATTTTAAATAACTATACTCATATGATTAAAAATAAAATATTATACATTAAAATTTATTTTTAATATATAAATACTGCTAAGTATTTCTAAATGTTTTTAGAACTTTACAAGCATTTCATAGTTTTTATGTAACAGTTTTATAAAAATCGTTTATCAATATTATAAATTTAATGATAAAATAAAATGTTAATGTATTTTCTCACAAAAAATGTGAATAAAAAAATTTCAAAACACATCCAAGACAATTTTTTAGATTTTCAATCACATAACTTTGAAAAATGCTTTAAATTATTAATTGGGGTTTATTGAACAAAAAGTTAGAGATAAAATAGTAATTTTAAGTTTTTATGTTTTTAAGAAAATAATATTGTCAAAATGATAGGGTTGATCAAAATACCACCACCTACATTTAAGGAATCCAAAACCTATTTAGAAGCGGAATTTGATTCCCCTTTGAATTAGTTTTCATCCAAACATGGGAATGGGTTTAAGGGAAAATGACATTCTCCTTTCACCTTATCATTCCCATGATCCAAACACACCCAGATTGTTTATTTTCATTCAATTGTTTGGTAATACTAGGAATTTGAATTCAAAAGAAATAAATTGACATTAATATCCTATCATATGATTTTAAGTGAGTTTTTTTATTTTAAATAATTAAATTCTATAGTTTTTTTACTAAATAATAAGATTAAATTCTATATATATATATATATATATATATATGTTTGTATATTATATTTCTATTTTTGGAAAATACAAATTAAAAAAGTATTAAATTTCATCAATTATTTATTAAGCATCATATCAAATAAAATACATATCACTAAAATATATCAATATTCAATTAGGGAATAAAATACAAACCACATTTTTGCCTCAATATAAGCATCATTTCCATGAAAATATCCATCGAGATTAAGTCAACAAAATCAAGTCTACCAAACAATAAGAAGTTCATATGACAATATCCAACAAAATCTAAAACTAGTATGTTCACCAAAATTAAGTCTACCAAAGAATAAAAAGTTCATATGAAATCAATAAAATGTTCATGGGACTCGAAGAAGTTGTTTCACCCATTCAACATTGAGATCCTCCAACCCAAGCGAGGTACTTGATAACGGTCCCCCCCCGCTTCCAAATGCAGTCCCTGCCTGAGTCTCAGCCACCCACCGGCACTCTCCCACGCCCACCCCACATCCAACTAAGAGGTGATACCAAGACCCGGCGATACCGCGCGCCACAGAATCGCCACCCTGACACCCTCGTTATCAAAAAAAAAAAAAAAAAAAACATTGAGATCCTCCCCTAGAATAGAAGTTTGACTTTCATTGGGTCATTCATAATCATCCAGCTTAGCTTCAATACACCCAATCTACTAAGATTAGGAAGTTTCTCCGATTCACCAACCACTCTATTTTCCCTATCCGTTTGTTGATTAAATTTGGCAACAAGACTATCCAATGCATTGCACGTCCTCGTCATCACATTAATTAAACCCGTGTCATCACTCATTGCCTTTTTCCTACGAGATTGTAATGCGGATTTCATTCTATTTTGAGTGAATGAATTTGTATGAGTGTGCACAATTCAACTCAAGTCATCAACTCCAATGTCATTACTTGCTTCATCTTGATCTAACTCCTCTAAAGTATCAACACCTGACATGGCTTCATTTTCGTTAGCACATTCCTTGCCAAAAACAAGATTTAAATCATCAAAATGTGGAAATGGTTTGAGTCTCAAACCATTAGCATCTTTATGCCCCTACAAAATAAACAAAAACAATTAGCATCTTTAATATAAAAGTGATGTAACTTAGAGAAATATAAAATAGATAATTTATTGAAAGTTATAGAATGTGCGATATATCAAATAAAACAATTTACCTTGACCCAACCTTCTATTAGGTTTTTTAGGGTGGCAATAGTTGCCAAAATAGCATAAACTTTAAAGTTCAAAAAACAAAACCCATCAATAAACGTATTGAGGCATCAAATCAATTCAAAACAAAGAGGAAGCCGAATTTTATACCTCTTGTCGGTCTCAAATCGAACCGGAAGGGTGATACAGCAGCAACCGAATCAAACCACGTCCTTGGTTTGCCTCTAATAGTATCCACATGAAGAGTGGAGTTAACAACCTCTAAAGCAATGGTCTCAAATGAAGTCCTGATGCTATCCAAGCCTAGATCCGAAGGGGGAAGCCGAAAAACCCGAGTCTCGCCAAGAGGAGCTATTATTGAAGAACGCTTTCTTTATCTTAAGAACACTCTTCTTGAAAAGAGTGAGCAAAATGAAGGGTTAGGGTTAGAGTTTTCAATAAAGGTCCTTTTATAGGAAAACTCTACCCTTTGAAATGTCCAAAGTGCCCCCTCTCTTTGAGATATGATAGGCTATACGTATCCCTATGCGTTATAGTGTGTTCCCTCAAGGCCTTTAAGCCCATGAACAAGCTCAAGCCTGCTAAATCTCTTAGTGAGGGCTTCTAATCCCGAGATTCCACTAATCCCGTGACATTCCATTCTTGAGATTGATCTCTCTCATATTTGGATCACATCCAAATCCGTTTCATATGAACCCACACTCTTCTAAGTGTGTGACCCATTAGGTTCCCGATTATGTTGGTCACTTGATGCAATTATTGAATCAAGCAAGTTATGAGTGGTATCTAACAACACATCATGACCCCCAATTGATCGGAGAGCCAGGGGCCTGATTGCTAACCCTTCCATAAACAATTACCACGAAATTTGTCCTTTCACCAATCTATACCCCACTCGGTTTAGAGCATGGACAAAGTGTAACTCTCACTAGATTGACTACGCCACATCCAGCCCAAGTGATATTAGATCTTGCCCTCGAACTCATTACTCAATAGTTAGGCATCTTAAGACACTCTTCATAGAATTTCCACTATGGACAAAGATTCCTGAGTAATGATCCTAACATAGTCCATAAGTATACTCTCCCTTTATTGAGAGTAGCGAATCCTTTATTGGCTAATCAATTACCTTCAAATACCTAAAGTTGTACCCGATCATCACCCTAAGAGCGACTTCTAAGAAGCAACTAGGAATAAAGTCAAAATACAAAATCTACATCCAAGATATCCTTAACCACCTCAAGTATAAGGATACTTGCACCATTGCTATGACGAGACAATCATCTACATATAAAAGATAATCCATATGATTGTCTCATAGCATGTCTTTGATGTACTTAGCTACGCTTAGCAAGCATCCACATGTCAACTTTTATCAACTCATGATCACAGTTTATAAGATCCCCTACTTAATCAAATCAAGAAGTATGGCATATGCTAGCTTGTTCGTATCAACAATGCCCAGTCTCTGATTCTATGGTCGGGGATAATTTAGATACTAACATGATCAGACATGGTCACGCTTTATAAGATCCCTACTTAATCAAATCAAGAAGTATGGCATATGCTAGTCCTGCTCTCGTATCAACAATGTCTAGTCTCGTTGATCCTATGGTTGGGGATAATTTAGATACTAACATGATTGCACATGGTAGGAATTTTATTATCATGATCTCATCATGATTTCTTTCATGCTCCGTTATGTATCATGGACTCCATTAATCCGATTAAAGATATAAATTAATTCAACATATGAATATCAAATTAATGAAAAATTCTTTCATATTAAGTAATATGTAATACGTACAATAAGTGCTAAGGGCAATTGGCTTTAGAGCACTTCTCTAACAAACTCTCACTTGCACTAAAGTCAATCGCCTTTATTTCTCATACCACAGGTGAGCACATGAGAGTCAAACTTTGTTTGGGGAAGTGGCTTAGTCAGAATATCAACAATATTATGATTAATTAGGACTTTCTCTATGATTACATTATGTTTACAATTATTTCTCTCTTATTACATCATGTTTACCAATGATTTCTCCAATCGAATGGTATCTCCTGAGTACGTGTTTGGATCTTTGATGAGACCGTGGTTCCTTTGCTTGCTCAATGGCTCCATTGTTGTCACAATTCAAAGGTATCAAATCTACAATGCTAGGTGCCACTCCCAGTTCTTCAATGAACTTCCTTATCCAAATTGTTTCCTTAGCTGCTTTAGAAGCTACAATGTACTCTAATTCAGTTGTGGAATCCACAGTCGTATCCTGTGAGAAATCCATATCTCTTTGGAAGAGTACGTATCCTACTTGCCCTACGAAGCGCTTGTGCTTCAAACGGGTCAACTGTAATTCACTTCATGAATTATAGCTTCAAGTTCAATCATATGAGATGCTTCTATATGAGCATCTTGAACTTCACCAAGCTCAACTTTGCTCCTACTGTCTTCTCTTAGAAGAAACTCTTTCTTTAAGAAGACAACATGCTTTGAAACAAACAACCTTTGTTCCAAAGTGTTGTAGAATTGATATCTAATAGTTTATTTAGGATATCCTACAAACAGACACTTGTCAAGCTTAGCTTCAATCTTATCTGACACCGTTTGCTTCACATAAGCAAGACAACCCTATACTTTCATGAGAGAAATATAGGATTTCTTGTCAGTGTGTATCTCATATGGAGTAACTTTAATTGACTTGGCAAAGGACTTTCGCTTTAAATGTAAATAAGAGTTTCAAGTACCTAACCCCAAAAGGATTTGGGTAGATCTACCTCGTTGATTCATGGTAGCACGGAGGTGGTCCGGAATCAACAAAATTTACAAACCTAAACCTCCTACTGCCATAGCATGGCTACTATAGTATAGTGGTTCTAGGGTCGAACACAGGGATGTGTTTTCTTCTCACAAATGACTTGCAGTTAAGTCCAAAATGGTGAATTTGGTTTGAATTTTGGGTTTTTCATAAAAACAGTGGGGTGAAATGTTTGGAAACTGAAAATAAAACAAGGTAAAATGTAAAATAGAACTCCTTGAAGTGTTAGGTCACTAGGGTTGGATTCATAGGGTAATCGAGGGTTTCGTGTCCTTTCCTCAAAGGCTGGGAGGATGACCTATAGTCATTTCCTAACCTGATCTTCATTTAACTATAAACCTAATCTCTAATTAATCTTTAAAAATGGCATCCACTGGCCATTAAAGCTCTCATTCATTAAAACACAAGTCACCTTGACTCACCTTACAATGGCTCATAAATGATAACTAACGAACATCAATGGATCTAACATTAAGCATCCAATGAGCCTAAAATCTTACCAAGTAATAACCATTCAAGGTGACTCAAAAGGGATCAAAACCTAAGGTTAAACAGGAGAACAAGAAAGGCAAAGTGGGATACCGCGGAAGTCATGGAACCCTCACTGCCTCAGATCCCGCACCCAAGAGCCTTCTTCTTCATAGAAAGAGATTCTAGGTCACTCATCCTCCGAGCTGTCATCCTGGTGGTGTCTGCCAGAGAAAGTGGAGAGAAAGTGAGGGAAAATGAGAGAAAACGAGAAAGAGCGGGAAGAGCTGAAAGCTTCCCACACAAAAACTTTATTAATGAGCAAAAGGTCTCCATACAGTGTCTTGTTTGGGGCTTTTATAGCCAAACCCCCTTTACAAAATACCAAAAAAACCAAAACAAATACTATTATAATGGAGGCAAATTAGGAAGAAAACTAAAAAGTGACAAAGAAGTCAAAAAGTCAAAAGCAGATGACGCGGAACAAATGGCGCATGGGTGAAAATTCTGTGTGAGGCCATGAAATTCGCGTGCCACAAAACTCGCGCCCCGCTCCATTTCGCTTTGCTTTCGCTCTCTCTTTCTTCCGGTTTTTGATTTGCAACTAAGGAGCTGAACTCTTGGATTCTCCATGGTTGAGAGTTGAACTTCCTATCTATATGCAAGCCCGCAAAACAACAAAACTTGCCACAAAATTTGATTAGTAGCTTTGTTAGTCCTTAACATGCCAATCGGGTTAATTTCAAATGATAGCACACAAAGTGCTCAAAACCTGTATTACAAAGGGTGAAAAATAGCACTATTTGGGTAGTAATCACTCGTCCATCATAAACCTCACCATGTCCAATAGGGTTCGGTTTCTCTTTTCAACCACACCATTATGTTGTGGTGTGTAAGGTGGGGTCCACTAGGACAAGATCCCATTGTCCCTGAGATAATCCAGAAACTCTCGACTTATGTATTCACTACCTAGATCTGATTTAAGTGATTGAATACTTCTCCCTAGTTGTTTCTCTACTTCATTTATGAATTCTTTGAACTTTTCAAAGGCCTCAGACTTGTACCTCTTAAGATACAAGTACCTATATTGTGAATAGTCATTAATAAAGGTTATGAAGTAAATGAAACCACCTTTGGCATGTATGGACATAGGACCACATACATCGGTATGTATTAGGTTTAATGGTCCATATGCTCGTTCACCCTTTCCTTTAAAGGGTAACTTGGTCATCTTGCCTAACAAGCACGATTCGCATGTGTCAAATGATTCATAATCAAATGACCCTAAGCTACAGCTCTTGTGGAACTTAGTCATGCGCGCCTCACTTATATGGCCAAGACGATAGAGCCATAAAAATGATCATTTCAAATTATCTCCCTTTTATCTTTTATTGTCATTGACATTTAGAATTGGATTTGACATATCTAATATGTAAATCCCATTGCTTAAAGTACCACCAACATAAAAGACATCATTTAACATAATGTAACAACCATTGTTATAGAAATTTAAATGAAACCCTTTTTTGTTCAAACAAGAAACATAAATAATGTTCTTTCTCAAAGATGGCACATAAAAGCAATTATCCAGATTTAAACAAAGTCTACTAGGGAGGTTCAAAACATAAGTCCCAATAAGAACAACCCAACTCGCATCTGTTGTCGATTTTAGCTAATGAATTTCCTTTGCTAGCCTCCATTACTCCTAGGCCCCAGATATCATTGCATATGTGCAGAGCCTATAACCGGTATCTAATGCTCAAAGGTTATCACGTAGAACAAGATAACCTCAGTGACATATATACTTGAAGATGATGGTGCATCACATATGCCACCTTCTTTTCGACTCCATGTAGTTCCTGGGTAATTTCTCTCTCTGAAGGGCCTTCTTCACCACAATGGAAGCAATTACCCTTGAGAAGTCTCCTGCCTTCTTCGTCGCCTCCCTTTTGCTTCAAGATTATTCTCTTATTCTGTTCTTAGAATTCTTGAATCTGGTTGAACCCAAGTAGCATCACGCCGTATCTTCCTTCTTCTTGCTGTGGGTTCTAACTATTTTTACAAGTTGATCACCAAGTATGAGGTCTCTTTATCGCTCATCCAATAGCGTTCACAAGACAAATCGTAAAAATTATCGTAAACCAAACTTAATCAAGTCTATACTCAATTCATTATCCATACCAAAACCCAGCTAATCCAACCTTACAATATATCCATTCATCTTCAGTGTGCACTATACTGGAGATGTCCCTTCTTGCATCTTTGAGCGAAAGAGTAGTTTAGAGACCTCGAACCTTTCAGATTGTGCTTGCTCATGAAACAACTCCTTTAGATGGACGACTATGGCATGAGCTATCATAGCCTCATGCTGTTTTTGAAGGTTTTGTGACATAGATGTGAGCATGTAACACAAAATCACATTATATCATCCAAGTACTTCGATATACTATGATCTTCACTCAAGCATGCATCAAAAGTAGGCAAAGCAAATTTTGTTATCTCAACTTAAATATGTACTTGATATGTTGCCCTGAGATAGAAAATCACGCCAAACCATGTAGTACTCATATGACTCCTAATGTACAACTAACTAAAGAAGGAGAACTATTTGAAGATCCTGAGGGATACAGAAGATTGGTTGGGAAATTGAATTACCTTACAGTAACTCACCCACATATTGCTTATTTAGTAAGTGTGTTGAGTCAGTACTTATCATCTCCCATAGTCAATCATTGGGCAGTTGTAAAACACATCCTATGTTACTTGAAAGAAGCTCCTGGACATGGAATATTGTATAAGAAGCATGGACATACTAGAATTGAGTGCCTTTAAGACGCAAACTGGGCAGATCTAAGGAAGACAGGAGATCCATCTTAGGATATCAGGTCTTTTGTTGGAAGAAATTCAGTCCCCGCTGGAAGAGTTAGTTAAGGCAAAGTGTTGTCTCACACATCTAGTTTTCGAGTCAAAGTATCGAGCCATGGCATAATTTTTATGCGATCATGTAGACAATGGAGCGACATGAAGGGCATTATGCTTACTTCCAATGAAGCTTTGGTGCTATAACCAAGCTGTCATGCATATAACATCCAACCCGGTATTTCATGAACGGACCAAATATATGGAGATAGATTGTCAATTTGTCTGTGAGAATATCCAATTTAGGTTGATTTCTAAGTGTAAGATATGTAGTTAATCGGAGAGCAAAGTAGGGAGAAATTTTCTATAAAAACTTCGAGTGGGGATCGCAAGATATCTCCCGTAACAGTCGCCCGGTCAACATCTATGTTCCAACTTAAGGGGGAGTGTTATAGTATTGTAAAATTAGAAATTAGTTTGGAAAAAGAAACATGTATTCATATGGAGCCACAAGGCTGCTCTCAAGGGGAGCATGAGCTTTACGCTTAACGCTCCTCTTCTTCTTTGCCAACGACTGTGGACTTCTGCTGGAGCCTTCCGAGCGGTTTCTCACGACTAACGACCCCTCATGAGAAGCTCCGCGATTAGCGTAGAGCCTTAAAGCCGAGGCCCAAGAAGGAGACACACACGCCGAAGGCCCGGAATGTCCGACCTAATTAGCCTTTAGTACACCCACTGGCAAGACTTGGCCATCTTCCGCTTCACCTCTTCATCCTCAAGGCTGAGGCCAGGGCGAATACCTGAAGACCGCAAAACCACAGCAAAGTTAGAAAATACCTCATGACTTTCATAAGCTAAACCCACCAAACGCAAAACTAGCTCACGGAGGTTCCTAGGGGTACCCAGCGACCTGGTCGCCGCTGTTCCCTACGGCCGATTATATTCCAAATTACGACCACCCACAAAAAAATACCACTCCTTCCTTGTTCGTGGGAAGCACGATCCAAAATAATCGCCTGGCATTGAGCCAAGCCACATGGGAGAAGCCCTCCGTGACCTCCTTCACGCTTAAAGAAGTCTAAGAGCAACGCAGAATGCAAGGTACCTTCGAGACCTTAACCCTAAAGATTTGACTAGTACCAACCCAAAACTTCCTTAAGTCAGGGGAGAAAGTTGGGTCGGACATACATTAAAATGCTGCAAGACGCTTTTGATAAAGGTTTAGAGGGTGCTGGAGGCCATTCTCGAAGGTCGTCAAGAAGCAACCATCTTCTAGCACTCGAACGACAGCATAGAGAAGTGAGAAAGCACCAAACCCGATCACCGAAGGGAGGCTCAGAATGAGAGTGCTTAAATTACATGTCTAAAAGAGGGCTCGACCCGATCGGTGTCCATAGCCTCTCAAAGATTCTCGCAGGCCGCCCCAAGTAGGCAGAGCCGCTTAGGATAATTGACCACTCGACCTTACCCTTGCCTTTGCCATGAGGACAAAGGGACTCGCGCAAAGGATCTGACACAAACAATAGCAAGACCACCGAACTCCACGATCCGGGGCTTTAAGCCCTGATCCTCACAGTGAGACCGTAAGGACGATCGCCCAGAGGAAGTACGCATGATTGAGAAAGTGTAAGGGAAGGCAGACGAATGATAAAAAGGCAAAACTCAGGCCAAAAAAGTGGAAAAGAAAGGACAAACAACGACCACTAGGGACTCCACGAATCCTGCAAGTAGCAAATGTGTGCCAAGAAGAAAGCACATACCAAACCCATGGAAAAGGACAGAAACAACTCTCCTAAGGAGACGTAAAATAGTAGGGAATCACCTGCATCAATCCCACGCAATATTCTGACAAGCCACAAAGCAAAATCCGAGGCCACAGTTGTTATGGCTCAAGAACAAGTGGGAAGTTGAGAAAGAGAAAAAGTGATAAGAAGGATTAAAGAACAAGGGGAATACAGTTCGAGTAATTGCGGGACGCTTCAAAAAACACTGGGAATGTCAATCGAAACAAGATCGAAAGTCGAGAGAAGCCATCATTATCGCAATACAATTGATGGTGACAAGCCTAGACCAACAGACCCTATTTGGCCACGTGGAACTCGCCGCTCGATCCAAGAAATGATTTAGCCCTTACCTAAGCTCGCTTCGGCAAAGGGCTGAGGGGCAATTGATGGTGCCTAAAATAAAAGCGCTGCAACACGTGCCCAGTAATCCGCCTTGCTACTTATCGGCATCCTCCATGGAGCCGGTAGAGAAGCCTCACCGAGGAACTCGACCCATAACGATGTCCTGGTTCCCCCCAAGGCTGGAGCCCAGGGTCGAAACTAAGCCCCGCGGCCGAATCGGTGATATGGCAAAACTAACGACCTTCAGATGGAACCGTAAGAAAGGAAAGCACTTCTATATTCGTGGACCCGATATCAATATGGAAAGAAGATCCTCCATGATTACGGTAAATTCTCTAATTATCCCCAAATATTCCTATAGCGATAAGGAAGAAAAAGATCCTCACCCAATGGGAGGACGTCAGATCATCATCCAATAAGGGAAAGTCATCGTGATCATCCACTATAAATATCGAAAGTAATCCCACCAACAAAAGGTACAAAAACATAACACCACAAATAGTTGAATTCTTTCCTTTCCGTAAGGAAGAAACTGACTTAGGCATTGGAGAGCCGCGTGCACACCCGTCTGATCATCCTTTCAAGTTGGCTGTGTTATTCTACGATCCAGCCAACAGATCGGGCCCAAAGAACTCCTACAGCTCCAAATTTCAATATCGATAGAAAAAGCACCATCATATTCTAAAAATTAAATAATTTAAATTAAGAATTTCGTGACACCCAGCCAATCAAGCCAACCCAAACTAAACTCCAATGAGCTACGGGTCAAAATGAGCTCGTCAATTTACGATTATATTTGCATTCATCAATTTTATAACCCGCATCTTAAAAATGAGCCAAAGGTGATTGATCCATCTGACTCAATCTATATCGCCAACTCTACTTGCACCGATTCAACGACGTTGTCCTCCTTGGCCATCTTGGTTTTCTTAGTACTACTTCTAGGAAGTCTTTATCCTAGTGTTTTCCCTTCCCCATCTCTCCATAATTTTCTTTGAATGATTTATTTCCCAAAAATTTTGATTAACTGATATTCTTAGGAAATTCTTACCCATTTTTCTAGACTAGTTTTAAAAATAACATATAAATATAAATTTGATTAAAGATAAAGTATTATTTACACTTATTTAGATTTATATTAAAAATAATAATATAAATATTCAAAATTATCAAAATTTTATAATTGCAAATAAATTTTTATTCTACAAATTGTTCAAATTGTTTAGGGTTTTTAAAAATATCGAATTGTTTAAGTTCTTTAAAAATACATTTTAAGCATAACTTTAATATCTCCATAAAGTTATTTTAAATTATCTTTTTTTTATTTTTTATTTTTTGTTTTAGGGTCAACTTCAGATCGCTTTAAAGTGCTTTTCTAGGTAAAAAAACTTAAGTTTTTTTAGGACAAAAAGACGTTTGGTAATTTTTATTTTTTATTTTTTGATATCTATTCACTTTGCATTACATCATAGTATTTTGTTATGTTTCTCACAAATTTGTGCGCATTGGACCCTTCCCATGCTAACCTAGGCTCTTAACCACTTGATTTTGGGTCTTCTTTGCACGTTAGATAATATTTGAAAACACTTTGAAATAAGGAAAAATAAATAGCTTTTCAAAAGGGAAATTATATATATATATATATATATATATATATATATATATATATATATATATATATATATACACACACACACACATATATGTGTTTTTAAAGTTTGAAAAGTACTTTTTAAAAATATTACCACGCCTCTTTTTTTTTTTTCCTCAAAAACACTTTTAAATGTTTTTTTAGGCTAAAAACACTTTTAAAAAGCATGGCCAAACAAATTATCTAAAATTATATTGGTTTCTACTAAATCCTCTCCTTTCCTCTATAATCCCTAATTCCCTTTTGTTCGTTCTTTTCATCCCGTTAGAAAGGAGGGGTGGTATTGCTTTCCTCTACTAAATCACCCTCCAATCAAGCTTGCCCACTAAAAATTCAGGTTTTCTCTTAATAAAGTGGTTTCTTCCACTTTATCATCTGAGTATTCTCTCAACTTTCCTTTGTTTGTTTTTGTGTTTTAGTGAAACCCCAGAAGATCCAGATTTATGAGGAATGGTTGAACAGTAAATTTCGATCAAAATTTGGAATTTTTCTAGATCTCGTATGACGAAACAGACTTCACCGTTGGAATCATCTCGCGAAATCTAGCTACCACGTCACCTCGCACTCCAAGACACTAATTTCACGCTCGGGCATCGAGAGGGGGCGTGACACTCGCGCATTCGAGCTGGGCCAAAGATGAGACATCGTGTCGGGCGGAGAGCTGGGTCAAACACGCAGCCATGGCACATAGGCGATGTAATGGCACCCATGTGCTGTGGGATGGAAATCACCAGATGGATGGGCTGATAGTGGTGTATCTGGCCAACCACTTGTCGACAAGTGGCATGGGAGAACAACTTCTTGACCAACCTTGACCCAACCTACTGGGAGGGAAAAAGGGATAAAGAGAGAAAGAAGAGAGCTTGCAGGAGCGCCACTCTTCCAAATTCCTTTTCTAAAGGACGGTCCGTCGACCCGAAGAGACAAAGAGGTGCTGATCCCTTACCTTCACAAAAAGCTACGTGTGGGTACCGCATTGTGAATTTCTAAGAACTCCCGGAGGTAGCGCTGGCTTCTTTACTGATATTTTGTCTAAAAGCCATGAAAATGGTTTCGTTGGTTACAAGTGGTAATGGTGGTAAGCTATGGATTTTTGGTTTCTAAGAAATGGAACTGGACAGTTGACGAGAGCGCCCATGGACAAACACTGATCGTTTCGGGGACTGTTAAAAATACCGATTGCTTGTTGCACTAAGGTTGTCCATGAGAAATTGTCGTGATGTTATCAAGCAGAAGCCGAGTAACATGATTGGAAGAGCCAGGTAGTCATTGTTCGCAAATGAATGACACATAACAGCATGAGTGAGGCCATCGCATGGCTCGCTGAGGTTAGTCGTGACAAACGTGTCACTCATTAAAGTCTTAGGGATTTATGTGTATTGTCACCCGAGTGGTAGTGACTTCAGGATGCCCATGTGAATTTTCTTGAATCGGGATAGCATGATATCAAGTAAATGAATGGATTGAAATGTGCGGGAAATGATATGTTAATGCATGCTAAATTTATGTTAACATGATTATTTGAATTATATGAAATATAATTATGTATGAGCCATCGGAATCGATATTACTAATTCGGCATCATTGCATTCATGTGCACGTGACATCGCTAGCCGAGTCGAAAGTGTGGGTGCATTCAAGATGTTGCTCACCACTGGTGAATGTGGGTTGAGTTTGTCTTTGGGACTACGTCCAATAAAGACTCATAGTTCAAATCATAAAACGGAAAGTTCTGTATGGGTGTGAGAGACTCGCGGTATTGTCCGAAAGTTCAGTATGGGTGTGAGAGACCCGTGGTATTATCCGAAAGTTATGTACGTAGAGACCGCAAGTTATCCGAAAGGTTCCTCGTGTGGGTAAGAGACCCGCGGTGTGTCGAAAAGTTCTCGTTACTAAAAAAACACTACCTGCTATGTTTATCACTTAGACTTAGAGTTGGCGGATGGGGGAGTCGATCGACGATCAAGCTACCCATCGAAAATTGCATCGGGTGTCAGTGAGTCGACAAAGGCTCCTAAGATAGGTGTCATTGGTATTACTAGTGACGATTAAGCTACACTCGCATGTGTACGTGCGGTGAGCGGTGAGTGACTCGGGGTATGGGCATGAAAACATTTCATGCATGATATAAACCATTCCGGGGTTTAGGTTTTAAAGCTAAATGAAGATCCGATTTGGGAAATGACTATATGTCATGATCTCCAACGCGAGGAAAAAGACCCGATGACATGCCTGCTAACCTAGAACCCTACCCGCTGGCCCGAGACTTTAAGGAATTCTTCTTAACTTTTTACTTCCACCTATTTCCGGGGCCAACCATTCACCCACACCTGCTACAACCCTTAAAATCCAATGAGAAAACACCATTTTCAATACACTCTGAACCTTTTCTCACGAAGAAACCCATCCTCGTGTTCGACCCTAGAGCCACTATACTGCAGTAGCTTTGCTACGTTAGTAGTAGGAATCCTAGGATATAAATTTTGTTGATTCCGAACACCTACTTGGCATAATCGAATCAAGCCTAAAATCTTACCAAGTAATAACATTCAAGGTGTCTCAAAAGGGATCAAAACCTAAGGTTAAACAGGAGAACAAGTATAAGGGGTGATATGCCCCATAAGTGAAAAACATGGAACCCCCACTGCCTCGTGATCCATCACCCAAGAAATTTCTTCTTCAAGGAGAAAGAGGTTCTAAAGTTTCTCAAGCCATCCTCCGAGTTGTCATCCCCTGGAGGGTGCCTGGCTAGTGAGAAAGTGAGAGAAAGCGAGGAAAAACGAGAGAAAACGAGAAAGCAGCCGAAGAGCTGAAAGCTTCCCACCCAAAAACTTTATTAATGAGCAAAAGGCCTCCATACAGTGTCTTGTTTGGGGCTTTTATAGCCAAACCCCCTTTACAAAATACCAAAAAAACCAAAACAAATACTATTACAATGGGGGCAAATTAGGAAGAAAACGAAAAAAGCGGACAAAGAAGCCAAAAAGTCAAAAGCAGACACGTGAACAAAGGGCTTAATGGGCAAAAATCAGAGGCTATGAAATTTTCGCATGTTACGTAAAATTTTCGCAGCTTCGTCTTTCTTTGCTTCGCTTTTGCCTTCTTCAGCCTTTTTGATTTGCAATGGTGAGTTTAACTCATTCCTCCATAGACAGCCGATCCCTTTGGTATCATATGAGATAAAGCCCAAAAACAACAAAATCCTGTTACAAATTAGATTAGTAGCTACAGTTCCACACAGCCACTGAAACACTGAGGTTTATTAGTGGCACAAAAACAAAACTAGAGGCCATGAAAAGTGAAAATAGCAATTATTGGGTAAGATCATCAATGAATCATCATAACCTCACATGTTCATTAGGCTCTGGTCTTTCAACCACACCATTGGTACAGTGGGCAGGTCCTCACAAAGCATAAAGATCCCGTATCGTCCCAGATATCCGTAAAACTCCCTCACTTCAAGTGGTCACTACCATCTGACAAGTGATTTAATACTACTTCTCCTAGTTGAGCTTCTCTTATCATTTATACCCAACTTTCAAGCCCTGATTTGTATCTCTCAGATATAAAACATCTGGCTGCTGCAATAGCTCATTAATAAAGGTTATGAAGCAAATGAAACCACCTTTTGGCATGTATGACATGTGACCACATTATCAAGATGTATTAGGTTTAATGGTCCACATGCTCGTTCACCCTTTCCTTTAAAGGGTAACTTGGTCATCTTGCCTAACAAGCACGATTCGCATGTGTCAAATGATCATAATCAAATGACCCCAAGCTACCACTCTTGTGTAACTTAGTCATGCGCGTCTCACTTATATGGCCAAGACGATAGAGCCATAAAAATGATCATTTCAAATTATCTCCCTTTTATCTTTTATTGTCATTGACATTTAGAATTGGATTAGACATATCTAATATGTAAATCCCATTGCTTAAAGTATCACCAACATAAAAGACATCTTTTAACATAATGTAACAACAATTGTTACAAAAGTTTAAATGAAACCCCTTGTCAAATGCAGAAACGTAAAATAATGTTCTTTTCAAAGATGGCACATAAAAGAAATTATCCAGATTTAAACAAAGTCTACTAGGGAGGTTCAAAACATAAGTCCCAATAGCAACAACTGCAACTCTTGCACCATTGTCGATTTGAAGGTCGGACTCTCCCTTTGCGAGCTTCCTACTACTCCTTAGGCCCTACATATCATTGCATATGTGTGAGCCATAACCGGTATCTAATGCTCAAAGGTTATCATGAGAAACAGTATTAACCTCAATGACATATATACTTGAAGATGATGGTGCATCATATGCCACCTTCTTTTTCGACTCCATGTAGGCCTTGCAATTTCTCTTCTAGTGGCCTTCTTCACCACAATGGAAGCAATTACCCTTTGAGGAAGTCTCCTTGGCCTTCTTCTTGGCTGCCCCTCCCTTTTGCTTGGTGATTTTTCTCTTATTCTTGTTCTTAGAATTCTTCTTAGAATCAGAAGAATCTGCAAGCATCACAGTCGTACCTTCCTTCTTCAAGGTGGGTTCAACTGTTTTAAGCAAGTGTTGATCACCATGGAGTGTCTCTCTTTAACGCTCATCCACAGTTGAGCACAAACTGTGCAAAACTATCAGGTAAAACCAACCAGAATCAAGTCTATACTCAATTCATTATCCATACCAAAACCCAGCTAAACCAACCTCACAATATATCCATTCATCTTCAATGTGTACTGTACTGGAGATGTCCTCTCTTGCATATTTGAGCGAAAGAGCAGTTTAGAGGCCTCGAACCTTTCAAATTGTGCTTGCTCATGAAACAACTCCTTTAGATGGACGACTATGGCATGAGCTATCATAGCCTCATGCTGTTTTTGAAGGTTTTGTGACATAGATGTGAGCATGTAACATGTGGCAATCACATTGTCATTCAAGTACTTCTGATATGCGTTATGATCTTCATCATATGCATCAAAAGTAGGCAGGGAATTTTGTTATCTCAACGGAAATATGTACTTGATATGTTATCTGAGATAGGAAAATTGGGCGTCAAACCATGTGGTACTCATATGACTCCTAATGTACAACTAACTAAGGAAGGAGAACTATTTGAAGATCCTGAGGGATACAGAAGATTGGTTGGGAAATTGAATTACTTTACAGTAACTCACCCACATATTGCTTATTCAGTAAGTGTGTTTAGCCGCACATGCATCTCCCATAGTCACGCAATGTAAAACACATCCTATGTTACTGGTTAAGATCCCGAACGTGGAATATCAGAGCAAGAAGCATGACATACTAGAATATAAAGGCTTTAAATGCAACCGGGCAGGATCTAAGGAAGACGTAAGATCCATCTTAGGATATTGCAGCTCTGCCGGCTAATCATCCGCGGTAGCAACACGCAACGTTCCTGCCATCTAGTGCGGAGTCAAAGTATCGAGCCATGGCATAATTTTTATGCGAGATCATGTGGACACGTAAGTTATTGATGGAAGTGGGCATTGAAGCTTCATTTCCAATGAAGCTTTGGTGCTATAACCAAGCTGTCATGCATATAACATCCAACCCGGTATTTCATGAACGGACCAAACATATGGAGATAGATTGTCATTTTATCTATGAGAATATCCTTTGAGGTTGATTTCTACAAGATATGTAAAGACTGGAGAGCAGTTAGGAGAATTTTTCACAAAAACTTTGAGTGGGAATCGGGTAAGTTATCTCTGTAATAAGTTGGGCATGGTCAACATCTATGTTCCAACTTGAGGGGGAGTATTATAGTATTGTAAAATTAGAAATTAGCTGGGAAAAGGAAACATGTATTCATATGGAGTCAAGCAAGGTCGCTTCTCGAGGGAGTCTCGAGCTTTATGCTTAACGCCTCCTCTTCTTCTTCTTTGCCAACGACTTAATTTAGCTGAGCTCTTCCTTCAAGGTGTTTCACGACTGAGGGCCCCTCATGAGAAGTTGTAACACCCCGAAATATACCCAGCGCTTATTATGCTAGGTATAATAAAAGTAAAAGTATAATTATCCGAAATAAAAATAAAGATAAATAAAATAAGCAAGAACTCGAATTAATACAACGCTTAAGGTAAATTAATAAATTACTAATTCATGACCTAAGGGTCATAAATATAATAAGTTTATATGCCAAAGTAGGATTTTGATAATCGAATGTAGAATAAAAGAGAGTCGAGAACCAAAGAGTACAAAAGAAAGCATATTAGAATAAAATACAAAGAAATTGTGGAAGAGACAAAGTGGTTTTATGAAAGAGGGAGGAAAGTTTCCTCCTCGGGAAAAGTGAAATAAAGAGGATAAGATCATATGAGAGCCACCAAAATAAACATCTCATTTTCGGGTCTCAAGGAGAAAGCGGGAGAGCAAATACTAACAAAGAGAGAAGAGAGAAGAAAGAAGAAGAAGAAGAAGAAGATTGGCTGTGTATGGAACTACTAAATTTGAGTATGGATACATGTCTGGGTTGTAAGGATTTGTGTTGTTTTGGTCTAGAAAAGGACATAGTTTGGAACCTTATCTTTGTGTATGGTTTGGGTTTGGAAACTCCAAATCTCATTTCTGTTAGGATTAAGTTGAGAAGAGCTCTAAGGATCCTAGATATGTGTTTTAGGAAGGGTCTAGTTGCAAAGCTGAACCAAGAAAATTCCCTATTTTGATCATATGCAGAATGACCTTAGAAATCCAGTTTCTTGGGTCTAAATAAAGGGAATCCGGGAAGTAAGTCCTCCGATAAATTGTAGCCACATCAATGAACTTGATGTTAGCTTGAATCTCTCACCTGGACCTCCTGTAGACTAAGTTATAGTCTTACCCGAGGTCACCCACCCAAATCCTACGGTCGGGGCTCGCCACCCTACAACTACAAATTTAGACCTTAGAATGGTTTTGAGTAAGAAATAAAGGGAATTCGGGCAAAGAAGTCCTTCTGTATTATGCTCATATCAATGAAATTGATGTTAGGGCTTTGAATTTCAATTCGGTGAGAGGTCTTTACTTCCGTAGCATGCAAACTATGAATGTACCAAAGGGGTGAGAGGTCACCCATAGAGCCTGCCGCTCAGCCGTCGCCTTGTCGGCCAGTCAACTCGTCTGGTCGACTACGCACGACATCCAACTCCTCGAAGGTCATATCTCCTTCGTTTGAACTCCGATTTGGGTGTTCTTGGACTCTATGGAAATCCCATTGAGTCAAGAATACATTCATATGCTTGAGGAGGATATTAGATGTTAGACCGAGGTGTTAGATTGAGCTCGTTCAGGTCAGGTCAGCTTCGCGCCCGCTCCAACTGCCCCGGGGTTGACTACGCATGACCTCCAACTTTGGAAGGTCATTTCTCCTTCGTTTGAACTCCGATTTGCGTGTTCTTTAACTCTATGGAATGCCCATTGAGTCAAGAATACATTCATATGCCTGAGGAGGATATTAGATGTCAGACCGAGGTGTTAGATCGAGCCTGTCCAGTCGTCAGCTCGCCGGCTCGTGTCGCCTAGTCTAGGTTGACTCACGTTACGACCTCCAACTCTAAGGTCATATCTCCTTCATTCAACTCCGATTGGTGTTCTCGACTCCCATGGAAAGCCCATTGAGTCAAGAATACATTCATATGCCTGAGGAGGATATGAGGTGTCAGAACGAGGTGTTAGACCTAGCTCACAGAGGTCAGGTTAGCGTCTAGTTCAGGATTTGACTACATTTGACCTCCAACTTCGGAAGGTCATGACTTCTTCGTCCGAACTCCGATTCAGGTGTTCTTGGACTCTATAGAAATCCCATTGAGTCAAGAATACATGGATATGCCTGAGGAGGATATTAGGTGTCTGACCGAGGTGTTAGACAGAGCTCACCGAGGTCGCCGTACCATTCAGCTCAAGATTTGACTACGATGACCTCCAACTTCTAAGGTCATAACTCCTTCGTCCGAAATTCATTCGGTGTTCTCAGACTCCTCATGGGTTTCCCATTGAGTCAAGAATACATTGATATACTGGAGGAGTATTGTGTTAGGACCAAGGTGATAGGATCGAGCTCGTCCAGGTCAGGTCAGCTCGTCCAAATTTCTCGTGATTTTGACCACGCTTGACCTCCAATCCTCGGAAGGTCATAACTCCTTCGTCCGAACTCCGATTGGTGTTCGGACTCGCGGAAAGCCCATCGAGTCAAGAATGGGCTACTGATATGCCTGACGAGGATAGGGTGGGTTAGACCAAGGTGTTAGACCGAGCTCACCGAGGTCAGGTCAGCTCGTCTGGCCAGATTTGACCACGCTTTGACACCTCCAACTTTGAAGGTCATAACTCCTTCTTCCGAACTCCGATTACGTTTCGACTCTATGGAAAGCCCATCGAGTCAAGAATACATTGATATGCCTGAGGAGGATGGGGCGAAGCTGACCGAGGTGTTAGACCCGAGCTCACCGAGGTCAGGTCAGCTCGTTCAGTACAGGATTTGACTACGTATGACCTCCAACTCTCAAGGTCATGACTTCTTCGTCCAATTGACATTCAGTGTTCTTGAACTCTATGATCCCATCGAAGTCAAGAATCCATTCATATGCCTGAGGAGATCAGTAGATGTTGGGGATCGAGGTGTTAGGACCTAGTTTATCGAAATTGAATTGTTTACCAAGTGTACGACTCGTCAAGTTATAGATAATCGGGATATATGGTAAGAAAGTGATATAGATATGAACAAGAAATAGCAACATAAGTAGATTTGATATGGGTAAAGTCAATTGGACTACATGATGAGAAAAGAGATAGATATGAACAATAAATAGCAATATAAGTAGATTTGATATGAAAAGGAATATAGAAGAAAAGAATAACAAAATGATAAGCTAAGAGAACACGATAATTCAAAATGTGAGTGCTTAAGATTGATATTGAATGACAAGACATATATGATCGCGTTTCAAGACTTCGCTGTTACTGGCCGGGCTTTATCACGTATGTGCGTACATATGATCGTGCTTTGGCACATATACGACCAAGAGCCAAAGGATTCGCGCCACGCAGGCCGAAGCAAAATCAACAAAATTTATATACACCTGTTCCTACCATCGTTCGAGTCAAGCCATCGCAGATAGTGCGTCTAGTGGTCGAACACGGGATGGGCTTTTCATCCTAAGAATGATAAGCATGAGTGTAAAAGGCAAGGCTTTCTATTCGACTTTTGGATTTGTTTAAAACAAAGTGGAAGTAGTCAAAATCGAGAAATTGTAAAACCGAAATGAAGTGTGAAAAGTTAACTTTGAAGATGTAGGTCACCAATCCCTGGTGTTAGGGCAAACAAGTGTCCCTGTTTTATCCTCGTTATGACAAGCAACTTATAGTCCCCGCATAACCGGACCCATGTTTAATCCAAGAAACTCCCCACCCTAACAACAACTCCTATTCAGTCCAAAAGATGCGCCTATAATTTTTTCGCTTTGAAACCCGGGGCATTAAATATCATTTTAGAGGCTCAGAAGACTATCTAATGAACCACAAGGCATCATTAATGGGTATGTAATCAGATCCTAAAGCATGGAGAGCTACAATTAACAACATTCAAAGCTATTCAACCCTAATTTGAGGAAGATGAGGACCATAAATACAAGACTGACTTTCAAGACAAGAGGACAACATGCATATGCCCCACTACCAAGCTAGCTTCCTTCCTCAAAGAAAAAGAGGCTTATTGCTACATCTCAGTTGTCATCCTCAAGAGGGGTGTTTGGTAGCCTAGAAAGTGAAAGGAAAAAGGAGAGAGAAGAGAGGAAAATAAAACCCTAAACTAAAATACGAGACTCACTTACAAAAAAAAAAAAAAAAAAAAAATGAAAATCTACAAATTCTTCTCTCCCCCAAATTGTTGCTTCCAAAATTCTCTCTATATCTATTACAAAAAGAGAGTGGGGTTTATATAGGCCACCTCAATACATGAGGTCACCCAAAAAGCCTACAAATTTGGCTAAGTTAAAGGGACAAGGAGAGTAATACACCAAATTAAGCTCACAGGCTGAATACAAAAAATACATTTATGAGGTGCGAATTTCATGTAGATCGAAGAATTTCGCTAGGTAGCGAAATCACAAGGCATAGCTTAAAATGTGAAATTTCCTCGCTTAAGGTCAGTGTTTGGCTTAGCTAGCTAAATTTCATACTTAGAGAAATTTTTCGTGAGTAGCGAATATGAAATCCTCGCTTAGGAACCCAGCGAAAACTCGTTGTTCAGTTTAAAATCCACAATTTCACACTTATGAATTTTCGCTTAAACTCGCGAATTTTTGTAATCCCAAATAATTTTCGCAGTTATTAAAATTGCTGGTTTGTCGATGCACGTTTGCTCTCCTCGCTCTTTCTATCGCATCAATTTTTCTTCACTTTAGCTTCAAGACATTGATTCTCGGGCTGGTTGATGTCCGACACTTGAGTTCCTAAACTTCATGATTCATCATACATCCCGATATTGAACTTAAAGTGCTCAAAAAACCCGCAAATGTACCAAGCAAAATACTTCTAAATGGCATATGTTACTACAGATCGACACTTCCAATCAGAATGACATGATTAATGCGCAAAAAGCACTCAAAACCCATTCACATAACTAAAATTCACCCTTGGGCATTAATCACACCCCAACCCGAAACGTTGCTAGTCCCTTTAGCAAATGCAAAACAAAAAGGGAGATGCATGTAGTGATTTTAAAAAGCGTTAGGGATTCAAAAGGTACATGTACATATAAACATCGCTTTTAACCTAAAAATCGACATCAAGTTGTAAATGATATGAAAGATCTAAATCCATACAAGAACAATTCTAGTCAATCTCGATCCATGATTCTCAACTTGAATTTCCACCTAAGTCTAATGGTTCTTTATATAACCAGATTACGCCAATAAATTGCAAAATTTGTCCCCTCCCCCCCAACCTAGCACTGATATGGCCTTAAGCAGTTGAACAACCTAGATAAGGATAGTTACGCACTTCTTTCTTATCTCAACTACATCAGATGCAATGCTTAAATTACCACCAGTCCGTGTAACGGGGTCCACCGATGACTCCCAACCAATTAAGGTTTAGGGCACCAAGCCGCGCGATCACCGACCACAAACTCTTAAAGGCTTCACCCCTGACCGAATGACTTCGAAAAATCAAGCACCTACAAATCGCGCGACTACCCATCCACCCATGTAATCGAACACTAAATCGATGACTCTGAACCAATTGGGTAATGAGGCATCGGGTTTCAAAGGCTTTCACACACAATCTCTGACCGCGTTCTGTTTCAAGGCAAAACCACCGACTTTATTTTTCGTTCTTTTTCTTTTTCTTTCTTTTCTTTCTCTTCTTCGAAGACACACAATTGGCTCCCTAAGAACTCAATAAGAGAACCTACATATCCGAAGGCCACAACATACTTCCATGTCATTTACTGTAGAAATAAAAGAGGGCAAAAACAAATTCAATACTTATTGAAACAACTGGAGCGCAAAGGTGTGAATTAGCTTAAGGGAGAAATTTTCAAGTCGATACGTCGGAACTTCAATCGACCAAAACGCCAAGCATGGAATTGTCTCAGCATAGAGGCATAAAAACCGGATTCAATTTTCCAACAGCAATTCAATTGTCCAATTTGAAGCAATTCAATTGTTCAATTGAAAAGAAAAACAAATTTAAACATAGTGGAGGCACAAAACCTGACATGCAAAAAGCTGTATATATATAAACATAATAGCTTTTGATATAGCCAAAATGGCTAATACATGAATACAAAGCTAAACACAAAGTATCACCGCCTCACTATGGCTAATACATAAATCCTAATCTCAAAAATCAGGTCGTTGATGCCGTAATCATACAAAAAAATGTAAAGAAACTCAACCACCAATGGCCGTGGGCGGCGGCGCCTGGTTGCCGCCGCGACAAACAAACAATCCAAATAGGTCGCCCGGGCTCCCTCTCGATCGAACACGAAGCAGATGCGCCATGCGATTTGTCGGCATGAATAACATCACAACTTCGATTGGCAACATCTATCATCACAAATCAACATCTCACCGGCTACGCTGGTCGTCGCGGTGGCTGGCGCAGCAGGCGGTGATGGCATCCATCACACCACCCATCTCTCTGAGCCGGCATGTATATACTCCGCGAATGGTGTGTCTAATAAGATGGGTCGGAGTATCACCGCACCGCCGATGTAGTCTCAGGAGGAGGGATGTAGCGGATAACTCGAACCCCACTCAGATCTCGCCCGTGGGCGTATATCATCCGTATGGTGGTCCTCAACCTCCTCGAATCTCTGCATTTCTCTCGTCCTCGTGGTCGTATGGTTATCACGGCATAGTCATCACCCGCTCCATCGACATGACCAGGGGGCATCAACCCTCATCTCGCTGAACCCGCCTCCTGGCATCGCACATGCTCTATGGAACCTGCATGTGAGTCTCTAAGACGCGAGGTTTGAACGTTTCTCTCGCTTCGTGACAGTCCTTCCCGTGGACCTTCTCCTCGTAACGTGAGGTCATCGCCTCGTAGACCAAACCAATATCCCTCCTGAGATCCTGCGAAAGAGCCTCCAATATGGCTCCCTCTCCTCACGCACGTACGTCGCAACTGAATAAAGCTTCGTCCCAACAAATGGTCGATCACAAAGATATGAGGCTGAGTCGCTCCGTAAAATAATCGGTCCGCCAGCGGTGTCTCTCGCCGCGCCAACCATCTCAATGATGAGGCGCAGTGGCCCAATCTCTCGAATTCCTTCAGACGCTCTACGATACGCAGCCAAGAGAGTCGCTGGAAATATCTGGCCGCCTCCGAGTACCCGCGGCTATATCATCAATACTAAACCAAGCTCACGCCACTACCGCTTCCTCTGTAAGTCATCGGAGCGGTAAAACCGCAACACCACTGTGGGAAGTAATGCCGCCTGAAAGCCCATGAAAGGCAATAGCGAATAATCCGATCAATCCATGAATCCCTAGATCTAGGATCACCGTCGAGGGAACGCCGTAGTACGGCTCCCGATGGAACTGTCATATGTGGAGTCGCGCACATCTCCCCTGAATTCGTTCCCTCACAAACAACGGTCGTCGAATCCCCTCGGCAGGCAGTGACAACTCCGAGGTGATGGTCGCTTCAGCCGATGTGACCGGTGACCTACTGAGGTCGCGAGGATGATGACTCTCGCCCGGGTCCGACGGGCCCGCTCGAGGGCCCGCCTCCGAACTCTCCGAGGTACAGTGACGGGCACTGGTCCCGTGGTTCCGCAGGCGACGAAATCCCCAGCCCTCAGACGGCCTCGGGGACCGATGGTACCGAGCTGACCGAGCGGCCTCTCTGCATCAATCTCACCCGCAGCTTGAATGTGGACCCACCCCGAAAATGCAACCATACCGGGAGCATCGAAATAAATAATGCAGTGCGCTCGACTAATCAGCCGCACCAGGCTCGTGATTCGAACCGAGGCCTCGCTGACACCAATCACTTTCAATCAAGCCGGCGAATCGTGGCTCACCGCCGCAATTGAAAACAGCCTCCGACTAGCTAAACAAAGGCTCGATAATCGATCGCCGGACAAAGGCACCAAAAGTCGAACCAAAGGCACCCGCAAATTCAACTCGCAATGGAGGCTCACCGGCGTTTCGCGCAGCGCGACGCTTCGGCCCGGGAGGCCGCGGATCGGCCGTGAGTGGCGCCGCCGCAGATGTCGTGGTCCGGGCCACCGCCGTACGTAGAGGTGTAGGTAAGGGCAAAGATGCACGGCGAGGTACTCGCGTTCCTGGGTCACGGCCAATCCGCAATAGCTGGCGGCCGGCGTGTCCTGGCGCACATACTGGGAGCTCAGTGGTTTCTAGGCTTCGCTAGGAGGGAAATATGAAGTGATCTATTTGGCTATCCTCCCAAAGTTTATATAGAACCAACATGGGCAGCCGAAGGGTCTTCCTGCCAATTTTCGCTATTTTTAGCGAATTTGGCTCAAACCGAGCACACTACTCCGCATTTCAAAAATTTTGAATTTAATTAATAATATATAAAATAAGAATCATTATAAAATTTACTATATGTACTGGTGAATTAAATTTAAAACACAATACTATACTATACAAAACTAAAATTACTAGAAAGTGAAAAACTCCGCTGTTAAAAATTTTCTAAAATAACCCAAATTAACTAAATTAACTAAATTAAGATGTAAAGTAAAAATTTGTGAACTCGCAATTCTAAGCTTTCTCGAAAAACACCTAACTAGTTCAATCCCAAAATTACCGAAGGGGGTCAGATCTCCTCAACCCATGCAGAGTCTCGCTGATTCCATTTTCGCCGGGTGACCAATTATTGACCTCGGGTCCTCCGTGGACGGCTTCGAATTGAGCAATTGGTCATAAAGAGGTGTCGATGGCAGACCAAAATTTCCATCTCCGGTCGGTTTACCCCTTGTAATTCCTGACATTTTGCTTTCTCGCACACCGACCAATTGAAACAACTTCATTAGGCTATAGATTTTCATTTTCTAGCAACTCATGTTTGTTGTTCAAATGAAAATGTTCAACTCTAAGGTCATGTTACCAAAGGTGTTGCATGACTCATTCCTACAATTTATTATTGCATCGGGTCGTGGGCTTAAATGGTCTTCCTAAGATGATTGGTACATTGATCGGGGTTCACTTGCACCGCTCAAGCATATCAAGCACCACAAAAATTCATCGGGTAGTAGAATTTGTCTATTTTCACTAAGACATCCCTCAACTATCCCCTTAGTGATTCTCAACGCATCTACTCCGGGCCAATGATACAGGATGTTGGTAGGTTTAAGTTCACCTAAACCTAATCAAGCTTGTATACCGAATACCTATGATTAGATTCACACCGCTCCTAAATCAAGCAATGACTTGTCTATGCAATTCCCACCAATATTGACCGAAATTACGGGAGATCCCGGATCCTTGTATTTGACGTATTTGCTTTCGATTATGGCATTGACTCGCTTTTAAAGGAGAAATGCCTTCTTCTCAATGCCTAATCCCTCTTAATCAGGCAAAGATCTTTCAAAATTTTGCATAAGCAAGGACTTGTCTGATTATGTCCAAGAGGTATGTTAACCTTCACTTGCCTTTAAGACCCTTAAAATGCCCTCGTCTGTTGAGATGCCTCTTCTTACCTCTAAGTGCTTCTCAGGAAATGGAGGTGTGGTATGCGGTATTTCATTGAATCTTCCTTAGAGAATATGCTCAGACTGCAATTCTTCTCCTTGCATGGATTTTTCAATGTGTTTCGCATAGGCCGACTCAACCTCTTTTCCACTTCTCAGTGGTAATTATAGCCTTAACCTCATCCATTCCCGAATTGTCAGCCTTAATCTCACTTCATGAATTCTCGATTTGAAGTGTTTTTGAGAGGGAAACCTCCTCTTTCTTGTACCTCTAGCAACTTGTTGATCTCGTGATCAATACTCGTAGTTATCAATTTTCTCGGGGTTCATTGCTCCTCAAGCCCATCTATTCTCTTATTCAAGCAGTAAATTTCTCTCTAGAGTATCAACTTTCAGGCCGCTTGCACATTGATTCCTTTTGTTCCTCGCCCAAAGTTGCCCACCACCTTACCAAATTCAATATGGCTTAAGCTCTGATCGAGAAGAGGGGACGATGGTTGTCGTGATCGTGAGGGGGAACCAAATCGAGGTTTGGCACTGGGCAATATGTTGTGGTCAGTCTCCGTGGAGAGGTTGCAGATTCCTCCACTGGAATTGTAGGTATTACCATATGGAGCATTGGATTGTTGTGGCTTGTATTGTCCTACAGTGTTTGCACATTCTGACATCAAATCCTTCACTGCAGGGGCCATAGGACATGACTCTAACAGTAATGTGGGATTGGAAATTGGTAAGGATTGACTCGTGGCAGATTTTCACCACCGCATGCACCTCTCGAGCTGTTTGCCTTCAAGCTCCTCCACTTTCCCTTGCTGTGTGGCTGAAATCCTAGCTCTCATCTCTATTTCTTTTCCGGGCAAAGGCATACATCCCACCCTCGAGTTAACTCGCGATCTCATCCTTTCCACTTTCATAGTGGTTAGGCTCATCCCAACCCTTAGAAGTTTCAGCCACGTAATTTAAAAATCCATGGCTTCTTCGTCCCGACAAGTGTTTACTCGTGAAGTTCCTCCACGACATGGTTTCAAGAGCGCTCATGGCGTGGACATACCACCACCATAGAAGTGGTTCACCAACATCCAAGTATCAAACCTGATGATGTGGGCATGCACCGATGGTTTCCATAAATCTTTCCCAACACCGGTAAAATCTCTCACCATCCTTCAGTCGCAAAGGTGCAAATTTGTCTCTTTAAAATTGTTGGTCTTATGAGCACCGGTTAACTTCTTGAATTCTACCGTGTTCTCACCCCAATTTCTAATGGTTCAGGGGCCTCAATGAGTCGAGCCATATCTTGGCCTTGTCTCAGTCAATGGAAATCCTTTCGGGCCTTTAGCAATCCATGTCCATCATACCTTCCTTAAAGGTAGTGCAAAACCTCCTCAAAATCCCTAATATGAGTGTATGGATTTTCATTTTCCATGTACATGATACGCTGGGAGTGGGTACTAAGGCCCTCACCGCTACATCTTCGCTGGCGAGGTATGATGCGTGACGGGCAATCGACTTAGAGGGTGGATGATCCCTCATGGTTCTATAAGACGGATTCATGGGGGTTCTCGCTGACTCATCGTTCCTCGTGTATCGGATCCATGGTATCGCAGATGTACACCGACTCACTACGCTAGGGTCAAGTTGTACTTATCCTATACTCCACCGATGTGTTCCTATCCCATCAAGTCACATAAACACCGTTACAAAAATTTAGAGACAACAAAGAGCAACTACGAGCTTGCAAAAAGACGAAAGTTAAACAACAAAATTAAACTCCGACTGTGTTAAACGCGCGGGGCCATCGCAGTACGTGAAAACCGCGCCTCGCAACCAGTGGCAAAAGAGGTGTGTTAGCTACCTTCACTTGTGATGTCGATCACAAGTAATACCCACCCTACCATTAGTAGTTTGGCACCATCCCCTGAACGCCATCTGATCTGCGCCAAAGAGCCGAGCCAAATCAACAAAATTTATACACAATTTAAGCCCACACGTCGTAGTCAAGCTACTCCAAAGATAGTGGTCTAGGCCTTAACACGTGGGATGGGTTTTCATCCTAAGAATGATACATGAGTGTAAAAGGTAAGGCTTTTCATTTGACCCGGATTTGTTTCAAAACAAATGAAGCAGTTGGAAAACTCAGAAATCAGAAAAACTGAAAATGAAGTGAAAAGTTAACTTTGAAGATGTAGGTCACCAACTTGGTAAGTTAGCAAACAAGTGTCCTCGAGCTTTATCCTCGCAGACAAGCAACTTATAGTCCCCGCATAACCTGATCTATGTTTAACTAGCAAACCTCACCCTAACAACAACCCCTATTTCGAGTCCACACACAGTAGCATGCGCCTATGGCCCTTTTCGCCTTGAAACCCTAGCATTAAATATCATTTTTAGAGTTCAGAAGACTATCTGACGAACCATGCTGCATCTAGCAATAAAGTATGCAATCAGATCCTAAAGCATGGGAGAGTATTGGCCAAATCAACAACATTCAAAGCTATTCAACCCTAATTTGAGAAGACGAGGACCATAAATGACAAAGATCTGACTTTCGCACAAGAGGACAACATGCATGCCCCACTACCAAGCTAGCTTCCTTCCTTTCTTCAAAGAAAAGAGGCTTAGCTACATCTCTTGAGTTGTCATCCTTAAGAGGGTGTTTGGTAGCCTAGAAAGTAAAGGAAAAAAGGAGAGAGAAGAGAGGAAAATAAAACCCTAACTAAAATACTTAGACTTTATTTACAAAAATGAAAAACTTTTACAAATTCTTCTCTCTCCCCAAAATCAAGGCTTCCAAAATTCTCTCTATCTATTACAAAAAGAGAGGGGTTTATAATAGGCCACCTCGAATACATGAAAATACTCCTCAAAAAGCCTACAAATTCGCTAAGTTAAGGACAAGAGAGTAACACACCAAATTTGAAGCTCCAAGGACATTAAATACAAAAACACGACGAGGCGTTGAATTTCGCAGATCTAAGAATTTCAATAGGTAGCGAAATCACAAGGCATAGCGAAATAGGAAATTTCAACCTTGGTTAGTTTGGCACTCGCTTAGCTGCGAAATTTCGCTAGCTTGTATAGGGCCTCCTCGTGAGTAGCTAAATCATGAAATTCCTCGCTAGGAACAAAGGCCTAGCTTAAAACCCCGGTGTCTAGCTTAAATCCACACTCTCTACTCGAACTTGCGAAATTTTCGCTTAAACCCGTTGTAAATTTTCGCAATCCCAATGAAATTTTCAAGCAGGCTTAGCTTAAAATTGTCGGGTTTGTCGATTTTCACCGCTTACCTCCCGTCAACACGCATCAATTTTCTTCACTTTGCCTTCGCTTTTCATTGATTGGGCTGGTCGATGTCCGACACTTGAGTTCAAACTCATGATTCATCATACATCCCGATATTGAACTTCTCTAGTGCGCAAAAAATCCGCAAATGTGCTTAAAAATGCTCTAAATGGCATAAGTGCTACTAAGAAGACTCAACACTTCAATTGGTATAAATGACATGATTAATGCAAAAAGCACTAAAACCTATCTAATATGGGGTTCAAAATTGCACTTTAATTAATCATTCAAAGACTCCCGCTTAGTGTTCCGACATCCTATTACGCAAGGCATACTGCCCTGCTCAGATCAGATCAGACTCTTCTGCATATATTAAAATCGAGTCTCATCTATTCTTTATCTCCCATTCATGCAAGCGAATGTTTATACAGTGTATCTCGAATAAGAAATGATAAAAAAATAAAATAGTTTCGATAATAGTTGGTACCTATGGTATTAAAGAAGAAGTCTAGGTTCTCGTGACTCCTATGGGAGATAGAATTCGATAAAGTACAAGTAAAGCATAAGTATAGAAATGTATAGGTATATGTCATAAGATATGATTGTATTATAAAGTACATGAAGATATAAGTTAACAAGATATAAGATGTTACCAGGAATGAGTACATGTACACGAATGATAAACATATATGAATATAAGAATGAGTAAATGCATGCATGATAAAAATATAAATATATGTAATATGTAGAAATATGAGAACCGTAATATGAAGATACATATATGAGAACGAATACAAATTTAAAGTAATGATAGTATATATTGCATAAACAATCATGATAACAATAGTTATTCATGCTTATGAAATATGTACAGAAAATATAGTAAAACGGATTGCCTGTGTCTGACTAAGTAGAGGGATAGATTGGCATGCCAGTAGGAAAAGTAAGTCTGCAGCATACAAGTTCCGTTTCCGATATCGAGAGGCCCCCGTTGTCGATGACATAGATCCCGTTGGGATCGTGGCCCCAAAGGGTCACCACGCGCCTTTCGTGTTTTTATAAGATGATCATTGTCTCAGATAATGATACCGTAGCCTCCGGGTCCTAATAAGACCACTCATTCGAACAATGAGCACGCCTCCGGCCCCGATAAGACCACTGTTGCATAGTGATACTAACGCCGGCCTTTATAAGTTTCCTATCCACTTTTGGTATTTACAGCATGAAAACATAAAAACAAATGATTTGAATATGACATGTGAAAAGATATGATATGATATGAGAAGCATAGCAATCGTTTATGTGATGATAAGTTCTGTAACATGAGATTATACGATATGTTATGATCTGAGAAGCATAGTATTTCTATGTGATGACAAGTTCTGTAATATGAGATTATACGATCCAACATGATATATGAAAATGTATAAGAAGGTAAAATGATCTGAAAAGCTAATATGAAAGAGAAAGTAATATGAAAAGTAAAACAGGAAGATGGTATATGAAATGAGTACATGAACATGCATAACGCAAGACATGAACACAAGAATTGAAAATGCATATGATGACAAAGATACATACAAGATATGATAATAAGACATGAAAATGTAGCATATCAAATGGTATATAGTATATAACAATGAAAGTAATATATGTATAAGAATATGACTTGCAATGTAATATGATATGTATTACGAACTAATAGAGAGATAATACATCAAATGATAAGTACTAATAAGAAATATATGATATGAATATATGATAGACATATCTAAATGAATAGAGGGAACATGCTATGAACACATGATAGAAATGCATAAGTGCTAAGAACGATAGAGATAAGTAAAAGATGACAGTTAATACGAATACAAAGTAAAAGATAGATAGTGAGATATGTCAAAGACATAAAACATGTAACAGAATATGTGACATGAAAACAGAATAAAGATGATAAAGAATAAAAGACATGAATATGCATGATATATGAATGCATATGTATAAGTCAGGATACCACCATTGGTGGTTGTCCATGCTTATGTTCCCACTAAGCGTGAGTTTAAGCACCTATGTTCAACTTGTAGGTACGTGCTGCACAAGGATGAGGACATGACATCCCACATCGCCAGCGTGCCGTCGTAGATAGTGCTCACCGCACCGCCTGTGATCTCCGATGTTCTCAGATAGAAAAGAAAAAAATGTACATGTATAAGTAAATGGACTAGATACGTATAGAGATGTCGAGACACTCAATTCCTGGTAGTTCTTATATATGAAATGATTTTGTTATTACGGTAAATTGTTTGTATAAATCACAAAGGCTGTCTACTGAGAAAGAACAAGTCAATGAGTCCCAGAATATAGTCTCGCGCCCGGACTCGGTTCGGATCCACCATCCGGGTTGGATCGGGAATGGGGGCGTGACAGAAGTCTTCATGACAAAGAGCAGAGAGGGCCTTAAAGCCGAGGCCCGAGAAGGAGACACGCCTAAGGCCTGTGAACGTCTCGACCTAATCAACTCGTGAGTACACCCGCGGCGGCACTGGCTATCCTCCACTTCGCCATCTCAGTGGCCGAGGCCAGGCGAATATCACATCAGATAACCACGCAAAGTTAGAAAACACCTCATGACTTTCGTAAGCTAAACCCAATTAAATGCAAACGAAAGCTCACGGAGGTTCTCGGGGGCAGTCCAGGTGATTGGAATACCAAGCATGTCTTCTCGGTCAGTCAAATCATATTCCAAATTACGACCAACCACAAAAAAATACCGCTCCTTCCAAGGTTCAGGAAGACTCCGAGATCCAAAATAATCGCCTTGGCATCGAGCCTTTGGCGATGTACAAAAGCCCCCACTTCGACTCCTTCACGCTTAAAGAAGTCTAAGAGCAACGCAATGTTAAATTTCGAGATCTTTAACCCTAAAGACGACTCAGTAGTTCGACTGCACCCGCCCAAAAGTCGAGAAAGTTAGGCCGACATACATTAAATGCCAGAAGACGCTTTGATAAAGGTTTGTAGAGAAAGCGAGGCCATTCGAAGGCCACTCAATAAGCAAACCATCTTCGACACTTGAACAATGTAGGCGAGGTTAGGGGTAATCAAACCTGAACACCGAAGGGAGGCTGCAATGAGAGGCGAAATTATGTCTAAAAGAGGTTCTAATCACTAGGTCCAACTTCAAGATTCTTACAATGCCTCAAGTAGGAAGAGCCATTAGGATACTCCTGATTCACCGACCACCTTGCTTTGCTAAGGATGAAGGGGACTTGCGAAGGACCTCATCGACAACAATGCTAAGATCACCTGACCTTTATCTCGCCATAAGTCCGGACCTCGCTTATGCGTGACCGTATGACTACTGGGCCTAGAGGAAGTACGCATGATTGAGCAAGTGTAAGGAAGGCGCATTTAATGATAAAAGGCAAAATTAGGCCAAAAGTGGGTTATGACAAACAACGATCATGTGGACCCACGAACTCGTAATGCGAAGGTAAACAGGGAAGAAGAAGAGGGAAGAATAATAAGACGATCAAACCAGGAAAGGGACTTGGTGAAACAAACATGAGACAGAATAGAAATCACCAAGAACAATCCTACGCGATATTCTGGAAAGTTCAAGAAAGCAAAAAATTCGAGGCCACAAAGAAAGAGGTTTGAAGAACAGGGGGAAGTTGAGAAAGAGGAAAACTGATAAGAAGGATTAAAGAACAAGGGGAATACAGTTCGAGTAACTGCGGGACGCTTTAAAAAACACTGGGAATGTCTATCGAAATGAGATCGAAAGTTGAGAGAAGCCATCATTATCACAATACAATTGATGGCGATAAGCCTAGACCAACAGACCCTGTTTGGCTATGTGGAACTCGTCGCTCGATCTAAGAAATGATTCAGCCCTTATCTAAGCTCGCTTCGGCAAAGGGCTGAGGGGCAACTGATGGTGCCTAAAATAAAAGCAGCCCAGAACACAAGCCTAGGGAACGAGCCTTGATACGGGCTGGCATCCCTCCATGAGCGGCCGAGAAGCCCCATCGGGGGAACCTCGAATCTATAACGATCCTCGTTCCCCGGGCCGGGGCCTGGGTCAAACTAAGCTCACGGCCGAACTGGTGACAAGGGTAACCCACTTACCGCCAGATAAACCGTAAGAAAAGAAAGCACTCTATATTCGTGACCCGATATCAATTAAGGAAAGAATGATCCTCCATGATTACGACCTTCTAATTATCCTCTAAATATTCGGTTAGCGATAAGGAAGAAAAGATCCCCTACCCAATGGAGAGGACGTCGTATCATCATCCAATAAGGAAAGTCATCGTGATCATCCACAATAATTATCGAGCAATCCCACCAACAAAAGGTACAAAAACATAACGCCACCAACAATTGAATTCTTTCCTTTCCGTAAGGAAGAAACTGACTTAGGCACGGAGAGCCGGCGTGCACACTGGCTGATCATCCTTTCAAGCAAGGTGTTGTAGGTTATTCGGTGATCCAAATTCCCAATGTATCGCCCAACAACTCCTACAAGCTCCAGCCCAATATCGATAGAAAAAGCACCATCATATTCTAAAAATTAAATAATTTAAATTAAGATTTTTAGATTAATCGGGCCAATCAAGCCAACCCGAACTAAACCCAAATGAGCTATGGGTCAAAATGATTCGGGCCAATTTGATCCGATTATATTTAGACCATCAATTTTATAACCCAGACCTCCAAAAAATCGATTGATCCATCGGATTCAATCTATATTGCCAACTCTACTTGCACCGATTCAACGACGTTGTCCTCCATGGCCATCTTGGTTTTCTTAGTACTACTTCTAGGAGATCTTTATCCTAGTGTTTACCCTTCTCCATCTCTCCATAATTTTCTTTGAATGATTTATTTCCCAAAAAATTTTGATTAATCGATATTCTTAGGAAATTCTACCATTTTTCTCAGACTAGTTTTAAAAATAACATATAAATATAAATTTGATTAAAGATAAAGTATTATTTATAATTTATTTAGATTTATATTAAAATAATAATATAAATTTTCAAATTATCAAAATTTTATAATTGCAAATAAATTTTATTCTACCAAATGTTCAAATTGTTTAGGTTTTTAAAAATACTTCAATTGTTTAGGTTTTAAAAAAATACATTTTAAGCATAACATTAATATCTCCATAAAGTTATTTTAAATTATCTTTTTTTTATTTTTTATTTTTTGTTTTAGGGTCAGCTTTGAGAATGCTTTTTAAAAGTGTTTCTAGGTAAAAAAACTTAAGTTTTTTTAGGACAAAAAGACGTTTGGTAATTTTTATTTTTTATTTTTTTATATCTATTCACTTTGCACATATCATAGTATTTGTTATGTTTCTCACAAATTTGTGCGCATTGGACCCTTCCCATGCTAGCCTAGGCTCTTAACCACTTGAGTTGAGTCTTCTTGGCACGTTAGATAATATTTTGAAAAACACTTTTGAAATAAGGAAAAATAAATAGAAGCTTTTCTCAAAGGAAATTATATATATATATATATATATATATATATATACACACACACACACACACACACAGATGTGTTTTTTAAAGTTTGAAAAGTACTTTTTAAAAATATTACCACGCCTCTTTTTTTTTTTCCTCAAAAACACTTTTAAATGTTTTTTTAGGCTAAAAACACTTTTAAAAAAGCATGGCCAAACAAATTATCTAAAATTATATTGGTTTCTACTAAACTCTTCCTTTCCTCTATAATCCCTAATTCCCTTTTGTTCGTTCTTTTCATCCCGTTAGAAAGGAGGGGTGGTATTTTTGGCTTTCCTTGGCTTGAAATCACCCCTCCAATCGTTTGCCCACTAAAATCTAGGCTTTCTCTCTTAATAAAGTGGTTTCTTCCACTTTATCATCTGAGTATTCTCTCAACTTTCCATCAAGTAGTTTTTAAGCTTTGTGGAACCCTAAGATCCGCATTTATGAGGAAGGGTTGAACAGTAAATTTCGGTCAAAATTTAGAATTTTTCTAGATCTTATATGACAAACAGACTTCACCGTTGGAACCATCTCGCGAAATCTAGCTACCACGTTGAATTTCAAGTGAATTCAAATAATTAAATTTCACGCTTCGAGGCACCTGAAAGTAGTCATGATTAATTTGCTCATTTCCTTGGTGGCTCAAGATGAGACACGTATCAAGTGGAGAGCTACCAAACACTTAGCCTGGGCGCCGGGCCATAGGAGACACCTGGCACCTTATGAGTGGATGGAAATCAATGGTAGATGGATAATGGATAGAGTAATCTGCTGAACCACTTGGCCGACAAGTGGTACGAGAGAACAAGTTCTTCACTCAACCTCGACCTAACCGGGCTCGAGGGAAAAGGGATAAAGAGAGAGAAGAAAGAGAGTTTGCAGAGAGAGGCTCTCACCTTCCTCTCTAAACTTTCCGTGATCGGTCCGTCGACTCGCGAGACAAGAGGGTAAAGTTATCCCACTGCAAAAGCTACGGTGGGTATCGGTATCGCGAGTTTCACAAATTCCGGAGGTAGGGGCTTCATTGATATTCTTTGTCTAAAAAGCCATGAAAATGGTTTTGGGTGTTGTGAGGTTGAGAAGGGCCATGGATTTCGGTTCCAAGAAGTGGAACCGATGCTTGACGAGGGTCATCGGCGGATGTTTCCACGATCGGGTTCGGGACTCGTTAAAAATACCGATTGCTTGTTGTACCAAGGTTGTCCATGAGAAATCGCCGTGATGTTATCGCTGGTAGCCGAGTAACATGATTGAGCTGTTTGTGTCATTGTTTCTGGCAAAATGAATGACACATAGCTGTATGAGTGAAAGCACAGCGCCTGCCGGAGGCCAGCTCCGTGGACAAATTGTGTCACCATTAGGCGTAGGGATTTATGTGTATCATTACCCGAGTGGTAGTGACTTGTGATGTCCATGTGAATTTTCTTGAATTAGATAGCATGATATAGTTTAAAATGAATGGCTTGAAATGTGTGTGGAAAATGATATGTTAATGCATGCTAAATTTATGTGTTAACATGATTATTTGAATTATGAAATATACCTTATGTATGAGCCATTGAGGTGGATATCACAATTAGCATCATTGCATTCATGTGCGGTGACATCGTTGAGTGAGTGTGGAGTCATATGATGTAGTTGTTCACCACTCTTAGTGAATGTGGGTTGAGTTTGTCTTTTTGGGACTCGTCCGATAAAGACTCATAGTTCAAATCATAAAAGCGGAATGTTCTATATGAGTGTAGAGATTTCGCGGTATTGTCAGAAAGTTACGTATGGGTGTGAGGGCAGTGGTATTATCGAAAGTTACTATGCGGGTGTGAGGCAGAGTGGTGCTATCTAAAGGTTACGTAGTGGGTGTAAGGGCCGCGGTGTAAGCGAAAGTTTGTTACCAAAAAAAAAAAAAAAAACACACACGGTTATGTTTATCACTTAGACTTAGTGTTAAGTGATAGGAGTCAGGACTGACTCGGGATTGGTTACCCATTGGAAGATTGCATTGGGTGTTGGTGAGTCGACAAAGGCTCGGTATATGGGTGTCATTGGTATTACTGGGTGGCGGTGCCATCTTGGCATAAGCGTATGTGAGGAGTCGGTGGGTATTTCGAGGGTATGGCATGAAACATTTCATGCATGATATAAACCATTTCACGTATTAATTGTAAGTGTATGGAATGTGGATGTTGTGATGTGCCATTGCATGTGCATTTAGGTGGGAGTAACCTGTTAGGAGAATTGACTATTGGGCGTGCTCTTCGTCGTGGGATCCCTCTTTTAGGTACAAGGAGTATTCGGGAAGGCGGCTCAGAAGTAGCTTTTGAGAAGAAAGCAGGACATGGCTTTACTAATTATATTTTGTTAAAACATGTATGAAATATTCTTATTGATACATGGTTGTATAAGAGTGTAATTAACTCTTGAAACTATTGTAATATATTTGGTTATATTTTGATAAGTATGGATGTATGGGCCTGACGTGGCCATTTTTACTCATGTTTGAGTCTTGGGTAGAGAGACACTCGTTTTGTGACATTGAGACACTCAATCGCTACATGTATTCCGTGAGTTGACGGGTTGTCAACGGACCCCCAGGTCGGGGCGTCACAGTTTTTGTCGTCAACTTCTTGCGGGTGTGTGTTTGTGTCGTCGTATGACAACTGATTTGTGCATTGGTGTTCTTGTGGGTGATTCAGAAGGCAACGTTGTTTCGTTCTGATGGAGAAGTCATCTCAAATACCTATTCGTCAGTATGCTTCATCAGATCTGAAATCTTAGGTATTCTAGACATCTTAGGATTATCAATTGTGTAAGCATTGAGCCGTTTATTCTTGCTAGTAACTTGGATGTTGTGTCATTATCCAATGCTTTTAGGACTTTGGTTTTTATGTTCAGATGTAATGTATTGTTGTTATGAATCAATGAAAATTTTCTTTTCAAAAACAAAAAAGAAGCACAACCAAACCGACCGTTAATAATAGAAGAAATTAAAGTAATGTGTATAATGTATAATTTTTTAATTAATTTTTTAACTTTTTTTTACATCTATTTACTTTATATGTTACGTTGTAGTATCTGTTCTTACAAGGATTCGAACCTCAATCTACCTTGACATGTCCATCCCTTTACCACTAAGGCACACCTTAAGGGAAATTAAATTTATAACTTAATTAAGGTCATTTTGAGTATTTTTCAATATCAATATCCTTTTTGTTAATTTGAAAAACTTTGAAGGGTGTTGAACCAAAGTTTGGAGGTTATGTGACCTAATTATGATTTTTGAGGCCGAACTACCTCGAAACATAATTCTTCAAAAAATTTTTTTTTGACAACTAAACACTTTAGTTATAATGTAGTAAACTATCCCCACTATGAGTAAAACCCAAGACCCCTCCCGTCCATATGCCCTGTCATTTTGAAACGTTGAACGTTCTTCCACGTGAGTTAGGTTTGATGGGTAATTCTTTCAATGTTTTAAAACTTTAATTATTAATGTATTTTATAATCTATGGACCTAATTATTGAATTAACAATTTTTTTTAAAACATAACTAAAAAGTAAAATATTACCTATAAGAGTAATTCTTTTAACACATTTAAAGAGTTAAAAAAAATATCTTGCCCCGAGGCTTGGCTCAAGTGGTAAGGGGGTGAGATGGGCATACATGAGAATAAAGATGAATTCAGAATAAAGTATTACAATGTAATACGCAAAGTGAATATTGAAAAAGCTTAAACTTCTCAAAGAATTTTTATTTATCTCAAGTTGTAGGAAGAGTTGCTTATATCCTTTGAGGTTATAATCGGTTTACTTTTATACTACTCGAGTCCGCCATCTTGGTGTTCCCTGACTAGCTTTACAATCCATCATGGTAATGTGGAGGTTGTAGGAGCAGAGATGTGTAGTGAGCACCGTGGAATTAGTTTCGTATTAGTCGAAGTATGAGACCCGAGAAAAACCTAGAAATTTGAATTTTTGCTAGGAAAGGCAAAATGGTAATTTTACTGAAATTCTTTCTAGATCTTGGATGACGAAACGAACTTCACCGTTGGAATCATCTTGCGAAATCTAGTAACTCAGGCGAATTTCATTGAATTCCGTGACAATCGAATTTTCATGAATTTCGAGGTAACTGGCGTCGAGTGAACCCCGAAAACGAGATTTTTAAAAAAATCCTGAAAAATGTCATATATTTAAAGAATGTCCATATAAGCTAGATGGAATTGAAATCGGGATGAAATAAATTGTGTCGAGGCATAAACGGACCCGGAACAGCCGAGTGACACGTGGTGCGACATGGGCCACATGTCCAAAGTATAAAAGGAAGAAAAAAAATCTTCCGCTTCATTTTTCCTGCTGCAGCCAAAATGAGAGAGGGACTATGGAGATCGGGTGATCGGAATCCGTTGAGCCAAGATTTAAAGTTCATCTACTTGACGAAGGCTACGTGTGAGTGCTGACAACATCTGATTTAAATCGAATATTTCATGTTTGGAAGAAAAGTTAGAGGCTCCACATTCTCCATACAAGATCTTAAGCTCGAATGATCGTCTCACATCGGGCCAAGACTTAAAGTAGAAGTACTCGTCTAGAAATGACGCATGAACAGAAATCATGAATTTTTCGGTCGAAGATTCGAGCGGAAGAAGTTCGAGAGGCGTGGGTTTCGAGCTTCAGGTCTTCAAGGTTTGATGTCTTCCTCCGAAGTGAGGAGCGGATTCTACTCAGGTTTATTTTCCATTTAGGAGTCGTTTTGGCCATGGTTGAGCCATATGGGCTATTTGGATGGTGCTCTATAGAACCTGAGGAAGGAAGCGAAAAAAAAAAGAAATGCGCTGCGTGTGTCTTTGTTCAGGTGACCTCCCGACTTTAGATGGTCATAACATGCAGACTCCAGGTCGCATGTTCTTAGACTCTATGGAAAGCCCTTTGAGTCTAGAATCCATCCATATATAGTATAATGCAATTTGAACTCACATTATGTCCGAAAATGATGAAAAGCGGTAGGCCTGCTGGGTTGCAGCAGCGTAAGTAGTGGTTCATCACGGGGGCCTCGACTAGACGACCATAGCTTTCGTTCGAACTCAGATTCACGTGTTTTTGGACTCTCTGAAATCCTTAAAATTACAAATCTGGCTCCATACTTGTGATTGGAATTTGGTGCCCATATATGTTCTGAAAATTTAATTGTAGCACCAAGTGTGCAAATTGTTTGGTTGTGATGATGTGTGTGGTCTAATACATTGAAATTGGTGTATGTTGTTTGGTGATTATATGCATGTTGATATAATTATCCATGAGGCTTGGGGAAATGCATGAGTTTGTGTATGATTGAGGTCATTTCATGGTTCGTTGTAGGCTACTTATGGACTTGATATTTCACAATTAGGCCTAGAGGTTAAAGTATATCGTAGCTCGAGTGGTAATGACTTATGATGTCAATGTATGTGTGTATTGATATGTTGGCATGAATCGTGTGAATTAATTGGAATTTATGGGTTCATTGATATAACTTTCCAATTGATGCATGGTTTGAAATGCATGAGTAGGCATGTACATATAGCACTCGTATATATGTAGCATGGTGATAGGCAATGGAATATTGCATTGCATTTATGCGCAAGTACATTGCATGAAATGGGTGTGAGTGCATGAGAAAAAATCAGCATTGTGTTTGGTGTTGATGTTGGTTTCGATCTAAGGATAAAGTCTAAAGGTGCATGGAATAATTGAGGTTGCCTACTTTTGAGACCAAGTAGTTTGTCGGAGAATGTCCAAGTATTTATAAATAAAACAAATTTAATACGGTAATGTCGATAGTTTTGAATTGCAAAACAAGAAAAAACCTTTGCTTTGGAAAGCGTTTTATCACGTGGCATATTGCATGTTGAGAAAAGTCGGTGAGGACTTGGTACAGGGATCATGAGGAGTAGCATCTCATTCATGTCATGTAGATTCCATTATAAGGTTGACATAATCATTGATTGGAATGTGCTTGTAGCGCTGGCCATTGCATGTGCACTTAGATGGAGAGTAGCCCTTGTAGAAGTTTCACTCCTCTGGGCATTGCTCACCCGGTGTGGGACCCCCTTTTCAGATGCAGGATGTCACGAGGAGATGGCGCTCTCACTAGAGGCCGATGATAATGAGAAGAAATGGGATTGTAGTTTTGATTTATATTTGTAAAACATGTATTAGAATTCTTAATTTTGATATATGATTTGTATAAAGTGGTGTAAATTTAAACTCTTATGGGTATGGTCCTATAGTCATGTGATTATATGTTTGAGTATGGATAAATGGGCCATATGTGGCCATTTTTACTCATATGTGGACCCGATGTGATCGTTGTATAATATTGAGACAGGTTGCCATGTAATTGCACATGTTATAAATTGGGTAGAGCTCCCCGAGTAAAGGAGACTCTGCTCGCGGGGAGCTCTACCCGATTTTCGTTAAATCATGGGTCCCGGGAAAAGGGGACTTAATGGTGTGGTGTCGGGTTACCCGACATCCACAAATCTTCTATGGGTTAACTTGTCAATGGACCCCCGAGATTTGGGGCATCAAAATCCATGTGTCACTTCACGTTCACATCTTGACTAAGTCTATATCATTGACAAAGACTAGATCTTCAGCTTTGTATGCGCCGATCGGACGTTGGGTACAGTCCGGTCTTTGACCATGAGCTCGAATGGCATGTTAGGGGATGATGTGAAGTTCGGGCAAGCCCCGGTGCTCTACGTAGGTGTCCGGTATAAGAGTGCCATGGGTTGGGTTGACACCTTGGGCTCGGGCCTCCTTGCAATAGCCTATGTTCATGCTTTGAGTTGGGCTTTATTCGTGTGATGCATGTGAGATTAGACTTATCCTATTCCACTAGCCCCCTAACGTCAGTGCAGGCCAATGGTGTTGGAGTGGTGCTATTCTACTTTGATCCCCATGCTAACGATCATGATTGCATGGTGATCTCATGTCATTAATCTATATATGTGGTAGCATTGGGTTGGACTCGAAGTGGAGTACCTTAGTCGAATTTTATCCTTGACATTTGATTCAATTTTGAATGTCTAGCCAACAATGATAGGCTTGTAATGTTTTAATGCATCAAGGTTTCCATTTGAGAACTCGATTTGCACTTTGAAATTCGTATCACCATTTTCTCTAGGTATTGAAACTCTTTGCTCCTAACTTTTTTTTCTGAGCTTTCGTCTTCTTTCTTAGACAACTTGCCCGGCTATCGTGGAACCACGTAGTTCCATACTACATGTGACTTTCATTGTTCCATATCAAAGGTGCGTTCTGATGTTTTATCTAATATCTTCTCTCTCCCCTCCCCAATTTTTGTACTTGCAAAGTTCGTTAAGTTTCGAGCTTAATCCTATGGTTTTCCTCTGTTCTTCTACCTTTTTGTCACCTTTAGGGGTCTTGACCTCTTGGAGTCGTTGGGGTTGGTTCAGAACTATCGTTGGTTCCTATTCTTTTGTTCATCTTCCTTTTGTTTTGTTCTTATTCATCGTCGCTTCCTTTGTGACTAGATGAGTGACCTTGGGGGCTTGGCTTCATCTCATGTTAGTGGTGATAGTGCTCAAAGGCTGGTCGAAGAGAAGCAGTGAGGTCAATCGAACGACCTTCTTGTTGAAATAGAAAAGATTCGTCATGTTCGACTTGAGAATTTTCGAACGGCATGAATCTGGAGATGGGGTTATAACCTGCTTCGAAGCCAGTTAGGAATGTAGGCCCGATAAGTTTTTTGGAATAAGTATTCCTTCCCCCCAGCGTTCAAGTTTTGTTCCTATCGTTTAGGTCTAAGGCGGCTGACTGCACAAAGGAGGACTGAGGGGGAATGAACTTCATCTACTGGCCCAAGGTTCATATCAGAAGAACTAAGATTCCCTCTATCGAAGTGACCCTGCAATTCTTCCATTACACATCTTCATCGGTTCACATCCATGTGAATATTGTCGAAGCTCTTATACGGGAGTGCGTGTTGGATTATGGTATGGCATACCCTTAGGGTTGGAGGAGGTTCTTTATACATATACCATAAAGAGACATAACCTCGACAAATACTATTTCATGGCCCAGCACCCGAGCCGCCCTTTTTCCTGGTTATTGATTTGCAGCCTTGCGAGGTAAACCTCAGCTGACATCATTCCTCTGCTCTTAGAGTTGCGCATGAGATCTAATACTACGAGAGTTTGAGCTAAATATCGACTTGAATTTAGGTTGAGTGTCGTGTTGCTACTTCGTCAATGGCATCTATTTTTTGTTTGTCTTTACCTTGTGCCTTTCTTACCCTTCAATTGATTGACGTGGTATTCTATTATGTAAACTGTGTCAGGCTATGGGAGATTAGTAGAAAACCTTGACTTGGCTCATTTCAACCTCTTAGTGCGGGTTGAGATGGAGGCTTAGGAGAAAAGATTTCAAATCACTACCGACTCTTGAGAACATGGGGGGCTATTGACCATCGAGGCTCATTCCCGAGACATCACAGATGATAAGCTTCCAGGGGTCGACGATGCTCGAGCCGAGTAAAGTGCAAAGTTCCTTGATCAAGCGCATCAAGGAAGGGATATACGAGGAGATGGTGTCCAGAGAAGACTTTGGTCGAAGGTTCCCTCTCATTCTGGAATGGCAAGGCTACCTCTTGGTGCCAAGAGTAGAGGATAGTCTGTAAGCTTGACATGAATCTGTGTCAACTAAGAAGGAGGTGAGAGTGCGGCCCTCTTGGCATATAGGTGTGTCGAGGACACGAGATGGAGCTAAGATCTTGTTGTTCTAATTTGAGGCTTTAGTGGCTCGCTCGGCCCGGGAAGAGTACCATCCTCAAGCCCAGGGCCGGTCATAGCCGGAAAGTCTGCTCTGGCTAAAGGGGAAGGAAGGGTGGTATTTTGCAAGCCTCATTCGGATAAAGCATCTAGCCATCCCTCGAGGTTTTCCTATATGACTCGTCCCTATTGATTCATGTGCAGTAGGTGGTCCGGAATCAACAAAATTTATAAACCTAATTCCTCCTACTGTCGTAGCATGACTACTACAGTATAGTGGCTCTAGAGTCGAACATAGGGATGGGTTTTCTTTGCACAAATGACTTGCAATTAAGTTCTAATTGGTGAATTTAATTTGGATTTTAAGGTTTGGTAAAAATAGGGGGTTGTAATGTTTGGAAACTGAAAATAAAACAAGTTAAAATGTAAAATAGAACTCCTTGAAGTGTTAGGTCATTGGGGTTGGATTCCCAGGGCAACTGAGGGTTTCTTGGGTCCTTTCCTCGTGTTGGGGAGGATGACCTATAGTCATTTCCCGAACCGGATCTTTATTTATCTATAAAACCTAACCCTTAATAACTATCCTTTGAAAAATGGTATTCACTGAGCATCAGTGGTTACCGACAGTAGAAAATAAGTCTCCTTGACTCACTTTCTAATGGATCATAGAAGGTAACTAATGAATCTCAGTGATTCAGCAATAGCATCCATCGAACCTTAAAAGCTAATAAAATAATGACCATTCAAGGAGATTTGAAGTGATCAAAACCTAAAGGGAAAGGAAAAAACACAAACCGGCTTAGTGAGTACCGTTGAAGAACATGGAACCCCTCCATCGCTTTAGGATCCAAGCACCCAACAGCCGCCTTCTCCTTCATGAGGAAAGTTTGTCGCCTCACCCTCCAACAAGCACATCCTCGGAGGGTGCTGATGCCTAGAAAATGAGAGAAAAAGGGAGAAAAATAAGAGAACCGAGAAAAGAGCGGAAGAGCTGCTTCCCGCCCAAAATTTTTATTAATAAAGAAGACTTCCCTTGTTATAGTGCTTGCCTGGGGCTTTTTATAGCCAAACCCCTTTACAAATTACCAAAACTATGCACCCAAACACTATTACAACGAAAGTGGTGAAGAAAACCAAAATAGAACAAAAAGTGAAAAAGTCTAATCCAAGCAAAGAGTGAACAGCCATCAGGTGAAAACTTGAACAATGCGCAGAATGCCAGTATCGCAAGTCGCTAAATTTTCACAATCATGCTCCCATTTCTCATTTCGCATTCCTGCTATTTTCTCTTTCCTCATTTCTTTTTATTTGTGCCTATGAGTTCTACATTCTCAAAGCTTCTTCATGATTGAGCTAATTAGTGGCCTGGCATGATTAGCTTGCAAAAACTACAAAAATTTATAAAATTGGATTAGTAGCTTTGGCAGTTCTTAACATACCTGTAAGTTTGAATAGCTGATTAGTAAACAAACAAACCTCGTACATATGGGTGTAAAGCACTTTTTGGTACAATCACACCTCTGAATCGATACATCTAGTCCCTTAGCAATTGGTGAAAAGGCGAGAAGAAAGAAATCAAAAAGTAAAAATGAACTATATACATATCTACAAGGAAAATGTTTCTAAAATCATTGAAGGATAAAACCAAATCTAAGTAGCCAGAAGTTATCAAAGCCCCCATTGGTCTAGCCGACCTTGGTCTCAAGAAGATTGTGTTATGCAAAATCAAGTGTCAAATAGTGTCAACTCCTGTGAGAACCACAACCAACATTTCCACAAAACCTATGTCGGGCTTGATTAGCCAAAATAATCACAGCCGGCCCTCCCAACCACCTAGCTTTGGCCCAAACCTAGAAACTAAACTAACCTTAATAGATCAGGACCCACTTTTATTCCACAACTCCTTATCCATCCTTCACAGTTTTGATTGTTTCCATATTTCAAAATTCCATAGGTTTGTTTTTCATATTGATCTCCACTAATGTAGGTGAGCTTCCTACCTCTTCAAGATCAATCGCCTGGGATTATATTGTTGAAGCTGGGTAATGGCAGATGAGCGAATTTTGCGCAAGACACTCCTCACCTTTCTCTCCTCTTCCTTCTTAGCTTCTCTAATAAACTCCCTAACCTTTCATGTTTGGGACATTTTTGATTTCTTTCCAATTCAGAATCAGATGCCCTCACCACCGTGCCAATAATCAACACATGGCTCAATACATCATCATCAATGCCCAACTGGCCTCCTCTCCTCCTCCTCCTCCTCCCAATCACTCTGTAATCCAACCTGTAAATTTCCTTTGTCTGTCACACCCGCGATAACAAGAACGCTTTTAATTTTTGTACTTTCACACCTTACGAACTCTGGCCAGAGTCTCATACCGTATGTACGAGGGTGCTCAGGTGCTGAACACCCCCACAGAACTTAATCAGCTCAAGAGAGTTAAAGCCACAAGATAAAACTTATCCCTATGTTTTCTTTACTGCATTTTCTCAGTTTTCGCTTTTTCTCATTTCCCTTATTTTTTTATTTTTTCCTTGAGTCTTCAAAACCCATGCTCCCCAACCCCATTTCTTTCTTCCTCCTCAGAACCCATGGGTAATCTATAGTTTTACCAAGGATTGATTTCTTTTTGTACGGTCAGTTTATTGGTTTATTTTTGAAAAATAAGCTTTTGTTGGCTCACTGAACTAAGGTATGCATCAAAGATATGAATAGGATGGCTAGAATGGCTCAAACCATCCAAGAATGCCCCATCATCTCTTATCACTATCATCTAGAATTTACCTCAATCTCACAATCTAACAAATTTAGAATTGGATTGAAATTATGGATTAACCATATGGATTGTATTAATTCATTCTTATTGACAGATAAGTTTCAAAACACTGATATCAATGTAAAGTCTTGACTATTTGCCCACATCAAAACCAAAGATTATAGCCCCAGCCCTCTGTCGTGGCAATTTCCCCCATTCTGAATCTACGTCACTCAAGTCACTGCGACTTCAGGTTTCAACTCAACCCATTCATTCGGGCTCCCATTCTACATTTCCACTTATTCCTAATCTAACCGCCTATCTAACTTATCCATTTTTTCACTGCGTTTATTTAGGAGAAAGCTACTTCCCCTTTGTCGGCGTCAGACATTTCAGCGCCGCTGAGGTGTCCCGAGTCGTTTTTCTCACTCGCCTTTCAAATTTGCAGACGCACATCGCATGATTCAAGAAAATTTAATTAAACTACAACACCCTCAAACTTAAATCTATCTTTAGTATGAAACTAATCAAAACGAAATAATCAAGTAAAACAAAATTCAAAATCTAAAAACATAATCTAAATTTTCTATGCGGTTGCCTCCATCACTGCTTTACTTTGAGTCCTTAAATGACTTGTCATTGCCTCTTCCTTCTAGATAACCCATAAGCCTTCCATTCCTTCCTCCCGCTTTAGATAATGCTTCGCCTTTGTCCATTGACTTGAATTCTTCTCCAAAGATTTAGCCCCATCGTCATCGCTTCCAAATGTATCATGACAATTTGATCGTGTACGGCCCACTCCATTCTGATTTCAATTCTTCCGGAAACAATTTCGGGCCTAGAATTAAAAACAAAGAGAACTGCTCCCCATTCAACTCTTTCCTCAAGCATCCTTGGATCATGCCATTTCTTTGTCTTATCCTTGCAGATTCTAGCATTATCATGGGCTTCATTTCACCTTCAAGTCTTCGCATATTTGGACAATCTCTCTTGCGCTTTTTTAAAATCGAAGTTCAACTCTTGATGGCCCACATTGCCTTGTGGTATTCTGCACTTGTAGAGGTAGGTGACATGGGTTTGCCAACAATTCTCAGATGTGGGACATTCCAATGGGAGTTTTGTACGCAATTCCAGTTTCAAGTACATCATCAAGCTGAAGACCAATCCTTCCCGTCGCTCACGCCTTTTCAAGTATTCTTTGACCCCCGTTGGAAATTTCGCTTGTCCATTGGCTTCCGGGATGATAAGCTAGACTCATTACATGCCGATCCTGTTCGCTCATGAGTTTCAAAACATTTTGTTTGCAAATGGCTTCCCCATCACCAATGATAGTTCTGGTGTTCCAAATCTGTTCAAAAATATTTTTTTCAAGAAGAAACTCACAACTTATTAGCATCATTCCTTGGATAAGCTTGTCGCTTTCCACCCATTTGAACATAATCAATCGGCTAGCAAGATAAGATGTTCCCAAATGATGGTGAATGGTCCCATAAAATCTATTCCCCCATACATCAAAGATTTTGACCACCATTATACCTCTCTTAGGGCATTTATTTCTTCACACGATATTTTCCAATCTGTACTTATCACACAATTTAACCCACTCAAGACACCAAGATAAGGCCAATAAAACCTGATTGGAGTATCTTATGAAATGGTTTTTTCTCCCCTCGAAAATGACTAATTATATAAGGATGTATGGTGATTCATTCAGAATTTCCTATTTCTGCTTCATTTTCTTCGGCACATTTTTCTTATTATCATGTCACACTTTAAAGCCAACAAAGGATCATCCCAAATATAATACCCGTCGCCGGGCCTGAAGTTTTCTTTCCATGGTACACTCAAGGAATTACTCCACAAGCTAATAGTTCACAATATCAGCATACCATGGAAGTCGAAGGAACTTTAAAACAAATGTTCATCCGGGAAGTTCTCCCCGTCAATATTACTTTCTCTCTTCAAAGAAGGTTTTTTCTTACCTTGACAAGTGATCAGCTATCACATTGTCACACCCCTTTTTATCCTTGATCTCCAAGTCAAACTCTTGCAATAACAGCACCCACCTTATCAATCTTGGTTTAGCTTCCTTCTTTGACATCAGGTACTTGATTGCTGCGTGATCAGTATGAATAATAACATGGGATCCCAAAATGTATTGCCTGAATTTTTCACAAGCAAATACTATGGCTAGCATCTCCTTTCGGGTTGTTATAAATTTTCTTGTGCTTCATTAGTTTTACTAGCATAGTATATGGTCCTCAATATTTTCCTTTCGCCTTCCTGATGTACCATTGCAAAATCATCGCATCACCATTATTTCAAATCCTCGATCCCATTCTCAAAGCAAACATTGGCAGGTGCTTGAACCAATTTGATCTTGATTTCAAAAGCAAATTTCTTGCAGGAGTCATCAAAATTAAACCTTGCATCCTTCTCCAAGAATCTAGATGGTCTGGCTTATTTTTGAGAAGTCTTTGATGGTAAATCTCAAAACTAAAGATGCTCCCAAGAAGTTTCTTTACCCTTTACTGTGGGTAGGTGTAAGGGTTTTGATGATGGATACTCTGATTGGTCTACTTAGTCCAAGAGCAGAAATTTTATGCCCAAGAACACACCTTCCTGCTACCATAAAATGACATTTTTCCCAATTCAAGTGCTAGCCGCTTGTCTCGCACCTTTGAAAGAATCAAGCCTGTGTTCTTCAAACACTCCATCAAAACTGATCCACACACAAATGAAGTCATCCATAAAAATTTCCATAACCTCTTCAACCAGTCTGAAAATATTGAACATCATACACCTTGGAATGTGCAGAGTATCGCACGCCTCAAATGGCAACCTTCAAGGCAAAGGTACCATAGGGCATGAATGTGGTCTTCTCGTCCTCTGTGCAATAGCACCGATTATATCCTCGAATACCCATCCAAGAAACAAAAATGAGGGCGTCCCGCTTAACTGGCCCAACATTTGATCAATGAAGGGCAGTGTGTTCGATTCTTTCATACTGTTCGCCTTCCTCAGAATCAATGCATACCTCCATCCCACATCGTTTCTTATTGGAATCAATCACTTTTCTATCATGATCACAAGAACCCACTCTCTTGAAACCATATGATCGGGTCACCTAAGGACTATCTCGCAAATTGCATATAAAACCAAAAGATTCGCAATTTGAGTACCTCCTTCACCACTTCCTTCATCATTGATTCGGGCCTCGATGTTCTACGTATGGCTTTTAGTTTCTTCAGCACTTTGTGCATGCAAATTGATGGATTGCATTCCTTCAATTCTTCAATGGACCAAGAGACTCTTATGCTTTAAGATTTGCGCGAACCTCTCGTCACTGTTAGCGGCAGATAATCACCGGTCTTCTTTGCAGATTCTATACATACTTCAAATGACTGGCAATTCTTTCAACACTAGCCCTCTTCACCGGTTTCTTGATGACTTCCCCTTGTCATTTCTCGTTGTGCTCAAGAACACACTGCGTTAGAATGAAAACTCAAGTATATGGACAATCGAGTGGTCATCTTCAATATAATCAATCACCCTTTTCAACATTGATAAAATTTGAGTATTCATAATCAGAATATCAGGTCAGAGGTATAGACATCACTTAATTACATTGCAATTTTCTCTGGTTTGATGTCTATATTCTCGCATGCTTTTTGATCAACAAAGTTGAAAGCAAGCAGTTTTCTCTCTCCAACCCTCATGGTGAGAACTCCTTTTACATGGTCGATCAAAGCCTCCAATAGCTAGGAATGGTCTCCCAAAGAATGTGGGTACTTGTGAATCTTCTTCCATGTCCAGACATGAAGTCTACTGGAAAACAATTTCCCAACAAAGGACCAGCAGCACACTCTCCATGACTCCTCTGTGTTTTACCATCGATATAGTCTCGCCATTTGAGTAATAGTGGTAAAATTAACCTCCCAAACTTAATTGCTCGGCAAACAGAAAAAGAGCCACAGTCTTGCCACGCTCCCAGCCTTGAGAGCCCAACAACTCCAATTATCAAGTGGAATTGTAAACTCCCGATCCTTCATCTTTCGCAATTCTTTCTTTATCACAAGACCGCAAGTATGTTTTAGATTCACAATCCCTTCTTTCTAATATCTTTCTTTTCTACCAGCATGTCCTTCAGAATTTTCAGATATAGCATCTGAGTCACCACTCCTCAGAAGGGCATAATGATCCTACCTTCCTCAAAGGTTTTCAAACCTTGCAAATCGCTTCCTCCTCTATCCTTTGATTTCACATAGCTCTCGTGGAATGGACCGCAGCCCAGAGCCTTTTGATATCCTTCCCGCCCACTCCTTCCCTTTCTTTTTCTCCGCTTCTTCCTTCGCTTTCTTCTTCTTTGCCGCCATTTTTCTTCATCTTTCTCAACTCTTCCACTCCTAAGCCGCACAGCCATGCACTTTTCGATTCTTCGTGTCACTGGGAAGGTATCTTTCCTCCTGCTTTTCGTGGTTAAAATAAATGTTCTACTTGTGTCTCCAAAAAGGTCTTCTGATGCATTGGTGGTGTTCTGAAAAATTGAGAACTCCAGCAGCCTGCTCTCCACCTCAGAAACTTTTGTTCATGGAGGTTCAACACTATTATCCCCCATGAAATGCAGATTCTGTTTCTTCAAAAGTTCGGGGCCTCCTCCCCGACCCCGATATTCACTGTGTTCATTTCCTTCTGCCGCTGCTGGAACCTCGGTGGTTGTTGAACCCCGCTGAGGTCTCCGCCCATGCCTCGGGGCCTTGTGAAGCCCCTCCACCATATGAGAAGTTCTCATGGTTCCTTAGCGCTGGTGTGATACGCGTGTTAGTATCGGGTTTGAAATGGCAGTTTCACTCACCCATATACTTAACCTCTTCGCTATAGAATTGTTCTTCAAGAGTTCTCAAGATTTTTAATAACTCTCTCTTTCAACTGCTTCCTATCTCAAGTAAAGGGAAGTGTGTCTTTTCTTTCTTTTCGGTCTAACCTGTGTATAATGGCATCCAACTTGGCCTCCATGGTCACATCTGCCACCATGATCCTTTCCTTCACTGTTTCTTTTTGAAAACTCAAGAGCTTATATTGCATTTAGCCAGTCTCAATCACTTCTCGCTTCTTCAACATTTTTTCGCTTGAATGTTCCACAACATGAAGTCACTAATGATCCTTTGATATATCATTCAAGGTATGATATACAATGTCCATCCGAGTCTCAGATCTATCCCATGATCGACATCTTCTCAAAGAACTGCTTGAATTTTCCTGTTAAGATACAAAGCCATCTTCCCCACAACACAATGATTTCTCCTTCTCTCCTCGAGGCGAGGGGCTTGGGGAAGAATCTACCCATTCTATAACTAAGATCTGCTCACAACATCTCCTATATATAAAATGTGGAATAGACGCTTGATACACCCCTGCCTCATCCATCTCAGAACTCTCACCAGAGCAACCATCCCGAGAAATCTTCTCCAGTGCTCGTTTGTCCTATGGGACTTACCAAACTGATCAGCTGACTATTGTAATTAGTGCTGGTTTAAGTTCAAATTGTTTGTAGACAATAGCCACGCCTGATTGCAAGAGTACTCATCTGAATATCGCTTTCCGTAACTCTCCATACACGTGATCGAGCCTCTACCGCTTCATGTGCTTCCATTCCGATCCCGCTTCTTCAGTCCGCCATGGTTGAGTTTTCTCGCCTCTTATCTTTCAAGCTTCGAAAGTGTTCTCTTCTAATTCGTAATGCTTGAATCGGGATTGTTCATTTCTATGCATTAAAATTTTGTCCTCAAATCAAAACACACTACATTAATAGATGAGTCCGGGTCAATAATTATTTTCACTATGGTTTCATAAAGGTTATGGCTAAAAATAACTACACGCTTGAAAAGCTATTTTTGTTCTTTCAAAATGTCCAAATTAGCATTTCCTTTCTTCGCCCTAATATCGATTTACTAAATTCTTTTGATCCTCAAGAACGCGCTCATAAAACTTGTCGATCAATCGTAGAAGGTACACAAGTATAACACAATTAATAAAATATTATTCAATCCCCAAGAATCACGCCATAAAACTTGTTGACTGGATCAAAGTATGTACAGCCAAGTAACACAATTACTAAAGATTATTCAATCCTCAGAACGGCTTCATAAAACTTGTTGACTGGATCGAGTATGTACACAAGCGCGTATAACACAATTACCAAAAGATTATTATCTAACAAGAACGCGCCATAAAACTTGTCGACCGATCGAGTATGTACACAAGTGCATAAACACAATTAACAAGATTATTATCTAATCCCCTAAGAACGTGTGCCATAAAAACTTGTCAATTACATCAATAAATTGTTATGGGATCAAAACACCTATTCAAATTTGAGACTTATTACCCAAGGACTATCGCCTAATCCTCAAAAGAAATAAAACCATTAAACTCAGTGTGAGTTTTTTGGCATTACTTGATTAAAAGATATTTTTGTAAGAGTAAACCATTTTCGTGGTTTTGATCCAAAGATACCAAGTAATGTGCCGACAAGCAATAAAATGGATTTCGTATATCGATCCCACGTAGATCTCAAGAATTTTTTCAATCAACTACCCTAACTACTTAAGCTCCATACTATTCGACGATAATACGTATAGTGAGATTTCGTTTTTGAAGCTTGAAATGAATGATGTAAAGAAAAATGAATGAACAGTCAAATGAATTAATATTGAAATATCAAAAATAAATTTAGATTTAATAATATCTCTAAAGAAAACATTGAATAATCGCCTATCAGGAAGAATCAATTCCTATAGCCAGATCGCATCTTGGCTCGAACTACGATCTTTTAAAACTAGTCCAAGGATTACTAAAGGTGACCGGATCTCCAAGCCACCCGGGGCCCATCATCTCACCTTAACCGGCTTCGAACACAGGGTGAACAACTACTTTGCAACCAAGAGGCCTTGCTCCTCAGTATTTTCTTCAATACTTCACACTCACAACATGGACCGTTGCACTGAGCTCCTCTCAATTTAGCTTCATTGCCGAGGTCAGACTATAATTGTTCCTCACCTCAAAAATTAGAATACGATTATTCTTCCTTGATCATCCTTGCTAACACCTGGATCAATTCACTATTCGACTTGAGGTGAACCTTCAGATACTTAAATTTATAACTCACTCAACTCATTCTCTACTACAAGCGAAGAGATGTATTGATTTAAATATACAGAAAGATTAGATCAGCAAATTCGTGTTCAAATACCTTCCAAATTGTTTCTTACTCTCAGAATGCCTTCCGTGTCACCCGTGAGGGCCTCCGGAAACGAGTTTAAACAACCTCGTTATGGATACAAGAGATCAAATTGATCAATTCCAAGAACATGCAAAACCAAAGAAGTCGATTTAACATCCGTTCAAAGCTTATTATTAATAAAATACCGCAGAAAGATTATTTCTAACAATAACGCTAATAATTCAATGGAAGCCGGGTTTCTAAATTACCGATTATACCTAAGGCACTGGCTTCGTCGATCAAGAAAACCATCAGAATCAGAAACCGGCCCTGGAATCCTGTAATTTGTCCGAATCAACAAACTGCATGCACTCAAGAAATATACATCTACATTCAGCTCAATCCTTACGTACTTAACGCTCAAATCCAAATTAGAACGAAATATGCACTAATCTAATCTAAAATAAAATGGAAGAAAACGAAACAAAAGGAAAGAAAGAAAGAAAAGAAAGAAAAATAAAAATACAAGAGCCTTCAAAGAACCCAGACTTCTTTCAGTCATTAAGAGTTTCGCTTTTCTCGCTAAGTGCCAGCTTCAGATTTATAAAGTTCAAGTCAGCCCTAATCTCCAATGCGCATTTTGTGGATTTCCCAATGGATCGCCCAGCCATCGCTCGTGTCGCGACCTCAAAGCCCTTGTCGCGACATCGCTACGGCACTGCTATAAGATTTATCAAGAAGTCATGATATTCCTTGTTTTCGAAGCACCTGGCGCTTTGATATGAATCAATGTCGCGACATCAACCTATTCTCCGCGAACCTTTAAATGATGGTTTCGGCGTTGCGACACACCCGCCGATATCACTTGGCAGGCTCCACAAAGTTTTAACCGCTCGCCTCCCGGTCGCTGCATAGATCTTCTTGTCGCGACATCGCCTGCCCTCGCAGCCCTTCAACTGATGATTTCTTCATGTGTCGCCATATCATCTCTTGTCGCGAGACATCACTTTATGGCTCGCAGCCTTGAATTGGTCGCCGCAGTGCCGCGGCATCGATCTCTCGTCGCGACATCGCCCGCTGAGTCTCCGCAAATTTTTGAACATGTAGCTCGCTTATGTCGCGCACGCCCTTGTCGCGACATATCAACTTTAGTCTCCGAGGCTTTAATCGGGTGTTCCCCATGTCGCGACTCAACTTTGTCGTGACAGCATTTCATCGTTTTTTAAGTTTCCATCGATGGTTCCCGCATGTCGCGACATCAATCTCTTTTGCCGCGACATCAACTTTAGGAATCAGAATCAGAATCGGTATTTATGTCGCGAAGACGATCTTTGTCGCGACATCGTAGATTATGGCCTTGCAAAATTTTTAAACTCGGTTGCTTTGGTGTCGCGACGCACCCTTCCGTCATACTACAAATTTTAAATCACATCGCTTATCTTTCAAACCTCTATAACACAAGGTGCTTCTCGTCACGACCTTCCATCCTCGGGTCTCCTATTATCGATCTTCGTCGGACATCACGAAGCGTTGTCACTTACATCATTTCTAAGTCTCGTTAGTCTTCGCTGTTTACACTGTACGCGCTCCCCGCACCAGATCAAGTTTCCTCTCGAATTTTCCGATGTCGCGACCGCATAACCGGACAATGCAAGCCCAAACTCGCAACATTACATCTACCGCTTTCATTTCGCTTGCCATTTTCTCGTATTTTACCTGACCGACACGTATTTTTCTACGTTTTTTCTTCTTCTTTCACACTCCCGCTAATAACAAATTAGTGAGTTTCTTCACTCGCATATTAATTATTCCTTTCTGATGAAAATCGACATAAAATGGATTAAAATAGATGTGACTTTAAGCTCATCACCCGTGTATATGAAGTCGAGGCCTCAAGGCAATCAAGGGCTAATTTAGGCCAGTGGCCTATGAAGGTTGCCTGGCCCGTCCTCGAGTGTTAACCGGCTTACGCTAGTAGCCTTTGTGAGGTGCGCGGTCGCCTGAGGTCTGGGCCACAAAGGCTAGGGGCCGCCTTGCACTCGCCTGGGCTCTATAATAAAGGCATAAGCTACTCGAGGCCTTAGGCCATCGAGGGTTAATTGCCTTAGGCCATTGGCCTTTATGGAGGCGTAAGTTGCTCGAGACCTTGGGTCATCAAGGACTAGCTACCTTAGGCTAGTGGCCTTTGTGGAGAAGGCGTAACCTATCCGAGGCCTTTGGCCATCAAGGGCTAGCTACCTTAGGCCAATGACCTATGTGGAGGTGTAAGCTGCCCGAGGCCTTAAGCAATCAAGGACTAGCCACCTGTGATAAAATGGCCTCTTCGAGAAGGGAGTACAGTATAAGAAGAGCAAGAATACACTTATATTTATTCGGGGCTTCCCAGAATCGGGGATGGTTTCATCAAACAAGGCAAAGAATGAAACTACAGGAAATATTTCTTTAGATAGACTGAGTTCCAAGGAAGGGGTTTAGTCTTCCCATGTAGACATTATAGTCTGTAAACACCCTTTGATCCATCATCGACGACTATAAAGGGGCCTTTCCAGTTAATCCTAAGCTTGCCTTCATCAAAGGTTCATCGGAGCACTAGGTTGCCCTTCTTGAAAGCTTTAGGTTTGACTAATTTGTCCTCTGTCAGGTTTCGTGGTCGGTTAGAATTCTACTACAACACTATGCTCTAGTATTCATTTATCCGACCACGTCATTCCTTTTTTCTAGCTCATCTAACGCAAGTGGGCGAGTCAGCGGGTGTCATAGTGCAGGATGTCTAGTCTGATTCCATCGATTAGTAAGCTCAGCCTCTCAAGGTTACGATGGGCGTTTCTTCAATGGATTGCTCGTGTTGTGGCCAGAGGCCTAGAGTGCTATAGCAAATTAGCCGGGTAATTCCACTTGCCCTTGGTTGATGTTAGTCGCTTCTTGAGGTAGTTGAGAAAGGTTTTGTTCGTTACTTCGGCTTGACCATTTGATTGGGGGTATCCATGAGTGGAGTAGATATTTTTTATCCCAAACTCTGAATAAAAATGCTGAAATGACATACTCATGAATTGTGGCTCATTGTCCGAGACTATCGCGTGTGGGACCCTAAACCGACATATGATGTTTTGTTGCACAAACTAAGTCAAGTGGCATCCCCACCTGGCGTGAGAGCCGTGATTTCCCCGCCACTTAGCAAAAATAAACAATTCAGAAGTGATAGTAGAACTCTCTTCTTCGCCATGTAGCTTGAGGTAGCTGCATCCCACGATATTGATTCCAACATATAGAAAGGTCGCAAATGATACCGTAGAGTTCAATAAATGGGGCATGAAAACATTATTGAATTTCTAATGACATCGAATTCGACGAGCTTTTGATTCAGATTTGGTCGGGCCACAGCTCAGCCATGATTCTTTGACATAATGATTGTCCACCGATGTAGGTACCGCAAACGCCTTTATGTATTTCGTTGATGATGTGCTTAGCTTCCTTCAATGGCACACACCTTTGGAGGGGCCCGAGAACGATCTGTGGTATATAGTATCATTTATTATGGCGACTGGATGCTCCTGGACTTGCTTAGGTGGCGTCTCAAGCTTTCCTAGTAGGATCCCATTTTTCAAATATGGGGCTATCAAAATTATCCATGAATTGTCAATTCGCCAATACAAGGACCGGCCTCTTAGAAATTGAGAAGTGTGCCAAGAAACTTAGCTCCACATGGTAGGGGTACAGTGCGTTGGAGGCTAAATTTGCTAGGGCGTTGGCTATTATATTTTCCAATCTTGAGACTTAGGCCACTTTAAATTTTTCGAACTGAGCAATGAGTGAACGTGCGAGAGTCAGGTATTGAGCCATCCTTTTTTTTTTCACCATGGATATGGATGCCATCAACTGTGAATCACACCCGCAACCTAAGCCTCATGATGAGAGTGCTCTAGCTACCCAAAGGCCAAGCAAGACAACCTCATGTTTAGCATCACATGCAGAGATTATACACAAAATAAACTATCTCACATAAATCAAAAGGATGGAAGCTTTAGATCTTACTCTAAACATTCTCGTAAAGGGAAGATTGGTGAGAAGCGAGTGATCGCGGAGATCTCTAGTCATTGGAAATCTTTCTCTATGATGGTGTCAGAAGAACTTTCACAGGTTCGACCCTAATGACCTAATGATGAAGGACTTATATGGGAAAATCATCACTCCCATGAGCTGTTATGGATTAAAGAGAGATTTAAATTCCAAAACCGTTATGGAATTAAATCTCATATATTTTATTGCAATTTATGGGTCACACTTATACTGCAGATTAATATTCGAGGAAGATGAACTGGTTATCTCCCATCGCCTCAGAACTAATATCACCTTAATCAAGAAACAAACATATGAATCATGGCGACAACTCCTTTGAAAGCGAGTGTTATCTTCCATGTATCACAATATATTTGTCTCTTTAATTCCAACCATAATCTTGATGAATATATGTTTATCCTAGGTCAAACTTAATGACATTTCTCAAATTACAATAAAAAATATGTGAATATCCATATGAGAAACATGTCAAGAATTGAAGTTTCTATTAAAATTGAAAATGTACGCATAATAAACAGATTACATCATAATGAACCCAAGTCCTATATTAATTTACATGATCCCCGACCGCTTTTAGTAGCATGCCTTTAGTCGTTGGATCTCAATCATCAACTTTGTGCTCATGCTCAATGACACTTCATTTTCTTTGACATACCTCGAGCGATCAAGTGCTTTATGTCAAGGAAGCATTTCACTTCTCAATCTTATCATTCTAGCCGTAAATACAAGCAGCCAGATGTATCACAATATAATCTCAATCCGCCTTTTGAATGGAGTCAACAATCCTCAACCATAATGAAACTCCTTAGCCAAACACTCATGTGAAGGCCTCTCAAAACATGATACAAACCCGCCTCTCAGAAGGAAGTGGTTGGTTAACGCCCTGGTCTCCTCCAAGATACTGGCCCACCAACTGAAGATGAATTTATATCTGAAGTGGACTTTCTCTAGTCCATAAACAAGAAACAAGATCCGTAGCCTATAATCCTCTAAGTAATCGCCCGTCCGTATATCAACATGTAGTCCTTTGCTCATACCTTTATTACCTTCTTTGCAGCCTTTCCAAATGGTCCACCCCTATATTACTCTTATATCTGGCCACTTAACATCGGTATGCAATGTTTGTCTCATGCAAAACCCATGCAAACATGAGACTTCCAACGCCATGATATGGAATGTCTCTCATTTGTCTCGCCAAGATCGCTCTTTAGGACTAGTCTAAATTGAAACCTATCACCCTTCACGATGGGAAATGTGCAAAGAGGGTGAACAATTTTCCATCCCAAATCTCTTTAAAACCTTGTTGATATAGGTTTCCTGAGACAAATCCAAAATGCCTTGGGATCTTTCCCTATGGATCCTCATGCCAATGACATAAGATGCCTCACCTATATCTTTCATATCAAAGTTTTTGGAGAGGAATTGTTTCACCTTATGCAAAGTACCCAAATCATTTGTAGCCAATAAAATATCATCCACATATAAAACAAGATAACATATCTTACTCCCACTTACCTTGTTAGAGGCGTAATTATCCATGACATTCTTCAAAACCAAAGGAAGAGATTTAATTCGCGGAACTTAAAAATACCACCGTCGTAGATGCCTGCTTGCATTTACAGGACTTATTAAGCTTGCACACCAAATGTCACTTTCACTAGAGGAGAATCCTTCTTCCGTGCTGTTTCATATACACCTCTTCCTCTAAATCACATAAAGAAAAGTTGTTTCTAAGATGATCCATCTGACGAGCTCGAAATCAAAATGATCTACTAAAGCTATGATAACCTTCAAGTGAATCTTCCTCGATACGCCAGAGAAAAAGCTCTACGTATCCGACTCCTTCCCTTTGAGGTAAAACCCTTTGGCAACTAGTTCTACTTAGTGTCGCTTCAAAGCTCAGCTGAGTTTTCTTGGTTTTGGAAGACCCACTTACACCTAATGGTGGATTTTGCATAATTAATAGGCAAATTTGACAAGATCCCAAACCTCATTGATGTCAAGTAGAGTCCATCTCAACTTATCATTTTACACCATAAGTCATAATCCTTAGAAATCATTTAGTGAAAACGTTTCCTAATCATGTCTTCACCCCAATATTAAAAATCTAATTCTTGAAACATACTCACATAATCACTAGGGATAGCTGAATTCCTAACCCTAGTAGATCTCCTTAATGTTGTTTATTCATGAGGAACTTGTTGCTCAACTAGCCGCTCAATTGGTTGTTCAACATTTTGGTGTTCCTCGAATTTGAGATCCATAGGTTCAGAAGTGTGTGGATCTTCGATGATTGGTTGTCTTATACCGCTTTCTACCTCATGGGTTTGTATGATAGTCAATCTATGACTTGGACCAGGGGCTTGACTTTGATGATGATATTTTTCAATCAAGGTGTCGTGAAACTAACCACTCCCATTGACTAAGTCGTTCTTAAGAAATTTAGCGTTTCTTGATTCCAGAATCATAGTGGTATGAGAAGGACAATAGAGTCTATAACCATTGGACTTCTCAATATAACCAATGAAATACCCACTTATAGTCCTAAGGTCAAGTTTTCAGATTGTAAATTTTACTCAAATAGGGCATCCCCTATATGCGTATGTCTAAAATTTGGTTTCCAACCTTGAATAACCTGCATGCCTTTGGGACAGCCTTGTTAGGACCCGCCTAATATATATTTCATCTTTAAGGCCTGGTATCTACAAGAAATGAAGAAGGTTACAATTACTCCTCATACTCTTGACCATGTCCATCAATGTTCAGCCTTTTCCACACATTAATAACTAATTTAGTCCTGAGAACTGTGCATGGTATTAGTAACAACTTCAGCTCTTAAGAAATCTAGCAAAAGGACCAAGTGCCTTTCCATTCTCTATGTATCTACCATAGTATTTACCACCTCTATATAATCCGCCAACCTTTATTCGTTTCCGCATTATTTACTAACCTTGAAAACCTTAAAGGCTTCTAACGCTCTCTTGAATGGAGCATGGTAGAGATACATGTAACGGAGAAATCATCAATAAATGGATGAAATATCTTTGATTACTACCATCCATCGACAACAAATGTCTCGATGTATGAGCCCAACAAATGTCTACTCCACTGCACCCTTTTGGACTAAGGGTTTGCTACCTTATATACTCCACTTAAAGTCTCAAAGTCAATGAAATCTAGAGCACTAAGTACCCCTTCATTCACTAGCCTTTTGATCCTTTGGATTGAGATATGTCCCAATCATCGATGCCATAAGAAGGAGGAATCCTCATTCATAATACATCTTTTATCAGCAAATAAAGAGGCTTAATGAGTTATAGTTGTTTTGCAAGCTGCACAAAGATAAAGACTCACTCGCATTACACCTTTTCCAATAACTTCGATTTTATTAATAAGGAAAATCATAATCCGAAAGTTATAAGAAATTCAAAGGTAGTAATGTAGAAATCGAAATTAAGCTCATAGAAAACTAAGCACATAAAAAGTATTTCCAACTACAAGATACATAACCAATAGATAACTCTTAAACCGCAAGTCCTCGATGGCTCACATGTGAGCTTAACCTCCTTCCCTTCGAATGGATGAAAAATTCCCACTTCCCATCGACATGCTTAGGCTCTCTCATACCTTGTAAGGTGTATTTAAAACATGGACCGCTTGAACCAAAATCAATCCACCATGTATTATAACAAACATTTATTAAATTGGACTTAAAACATAAAGGAATTGAAATTACCTTCTTAGCAAGCCATTCTCATGCTTCAAGCAAATTTTTCATGTGTTCCTTCTTCTTATAGAGAAACATTTAATTCTTCTTAATGTCTAACGTAGGCTCGAGCTTACATTTACCCTTGTTCTTAGCTTTCTTCTTCTTGCTACTTTGTACCTTTTCCCCTTCCTCCATATGAAGTCACTTTTCCTCCTGAGAACACATGGTCAAAAGTTCACTTATTGACCATTTTTCCTTATGTGTGTCGAGAGATCTTAAATAGTTGTATCATGTGGGCAGGCAGCTACGATGTAATGAACAAGGAAGCTCTCCGACATGGCAACTCTGCAGACTTAGATGAGACGTAGTGTCCAACACATGCGCATGATACATCACGCACTTCTTCTCACCACGGACTCCAAATGAGCCTCAAGGTAAGAATTGAATTATAAGAGGTTGGCTTAGAGATTTCTGACGGGGCGTACTGCTCATCAATTGCCTTCATTCTGACCTTTTCATGTTTCTCAATAGAACCACAAATACCAACTGAGATATGAGTTTTGATAAACATAATGGAGAGGTGGTTAGACCTCTCCCACTTATCATATAAATTTATTTCAGCCCTAATGCTAGTAGCCGAGAGGGCCAAAGACTCATCTTTCCTTATGGCATAATCTATATCCATACATCCTAAATGGAGTAGGACTCTTTATCTCCAAACTTTATAATTGTCTCCTTTAAGTTCAGGTATTTCTAACTTGCATCATAAAGGCTTGAGGTTTGGAAAATTGCAAATTTTAAGGACATGTATATTAGAAAATGATTGCGACCAATTCAAAAAAAAAAAAAAAAAAAATTATGCATGTGTACCGATGCTACACATGCTAAAGATTAATCTACGGACATGGGACTTGCTTGTGGGCTAAGTCCTACTCAAATAAATTTATCTAAATTTTATTAGGGGCCTAAAGATTATGAACTTGCCTGTGGGCTAGAAGTCTCATTCAATTAGGTTTAACCCTATCCATCCTTATGATAAAACTAGAAGTTCTATGCTCATATTTACCAATTCTTGTGGGTAGATTGAAATTATAATTCAATATTTATCATAATCAATTAGAAAAAACTTAGCCAAATATTTTTTCCTAAAATTAGTACAATAAAATGTTATGGTAGTAGTCTTAATATAAATTTTGTTGGTCAAGATATTTAATGGCTACTCCTAACCAATAAAATTTTATTGGCCACTTACAACATTATTTCATAAAGTTATGAGCAACTTGAATAATAAAATTATTCACTAAATGTTACATGCATGATTTATGAACAATTTTCAAAATTTATATATAAATTATCATTCCCATGGAACTGTAAAATAACAATTTCAATATATAAATTATTTTATTATAATATTCCATTAAGTGTAATAATAATAATAAGGGTCCTTAACTTTAAATAAAGCCCCAAAACAGCGACATAGAAATTGTTACTCAACAAAAATAAGTTGATTGAGTGCGGAATATAGCAATATCATCCTAATTATTAACTCAAAAGAGGCTTGTAGCTTGGTAGTACAACACTTTCTTATGGATCACTTGGTCAAGGGCTCACAAAACTCATTGTAGTCAAATTACATTTTATTATTACACATGTGAGACAAAAAAGTGGGTCGACTCAAGTCTACTGTGATTGTAAACAATATGCCTTATTGAGCCTCAAATCTACAGGCAAGCCCATGCCACCCAGCCTAACCTGCAGCAGGCCCATACGGCCTGCCACACTAAAGCCTACACCTTTGGAAATGTTTTTTTTTTAAGATCCAAAAAAAAATATTTTAAGAAAACTTTATTCACAAGCAATCTCAAATCAACCTCATAAAATATTCATGAGAATATTTATTCCACAAACAATCATGCAATATTCAAAAGATATTCTTATACTAACTAAGAAAGTATGTGTTGAAGATTGATTCAAAGTTGAAGACTGATTCAAAATTTCTCTTAATAGCTCCTATTAGTTATGAAAGTTTTTATTTTTATTTAATTGTGAGAGTGAGTCCACGGTTGTTTGAGAGGTTTTATCTATGTGATAAATGTGGTGAATTAGTTGTAAATGGGATAAATTAGTGGGTCGAAAGTTAGTTTGTTTATTTTTAATTTTGATTTATCCGTTTGTAAGCCTATTTATAGACATTTTAAATGCGAAGAAAATAAAATGAGGATTGCACGTTGTTTTCCTTCTATTTTTCTCTCATCCTAAAAATTCTAACATGGTATCGAGCCATAGGTCTTGAGGTACTTGAGTGATTTTGATGGCAACGAATAATTTTTACGCTCCCTACTCCTACTCTTAAAAGCGGTATCATATGGGCTATCAAAATGGAAAATCTAAAGGTATGAGTTCGTGGGAGGTTATTGAAATGATGCTGATCATGCGCTTTTCCATCCGTCAACACTAAGCAGCATTTGAAAAAGCATGAAGAAGATTTGGCGAAGAAACTTTGTTTTGAATTAATTGGTGAAGTGCACGAAAAATTTTTGAAGAAGTGCTCTAATACCAAGTGAATGCGTGAAGAGTGCATCAACAAGATGATGAGGCGTGCATCATGAGGTGAAGGTAATGCTTCAAATTTGAAAATATGGAGAGAAGTGCTCCATGAAAATTTAAAAAAAAAAAAAAATCTGCAACTTTGAATCAAGGGAGAGTGTTGAAGACTAATTCAAAGTTGAAGACTAATTCAAAATTTGTCTCTTAATAGTTCCTATTAGTTATGAAAGTTTTTATTTTTTATTTAATTGTGAGAGTGAGTCCACGGTTGTTTGAGAAGTTTTATCTATGTGATAAATGTGAAGAATTAGTTGTGAATGAGATAAATTAGTGGGTCAAAGTTAGTTTGTTTTATTTTAATTTTGATTTATCCATTGTAAGCCTATTTATAGGCATTTTTAAATGTTTGAAAATAAAATGAGAGTTGTCACGTTGTTTTCTACTTATATTTTTTTTCTCTCGTCTAGTTTGCGATGTACGGCCCGAAGCAACCTCAGTAGACCATCACGTACCTTCACCTCAATACCTCAGGAATATTTTCTTTTATTTTTAAAGATTCAAAAAATAATATTTTGAGAAAACTTTATTCTAAATAATCTCAAATCAACCTCTATAAAATATTCATGAAAATATTTATTCCACAAACAATCATGCAATATTCAAAAGATAGTCTTATACCAATAAGAGAGCAAGCAGTACTCAACCTAAGGGAACAAAGAACCTAAGATTATCCTTATATAAAATTAATTTACTAATCATATAATAATAAAAGATATCCTTTTTATCTCATAATATCAAAGACATATTTTATCCATGTCATAACTAGCACGTCAATACATATGACTAGAATAGATATGGATTTTACTCCTTAATAGAAATTATGTCTATTATAAAAGAGAAAGAAAGATATTAATGTGCAAAAACATGTTTTTCTCTGTATTTTCTCCATATCACAATCACATACCAGTATTTAAAATTGAGAAAATCTCAAAACAAGGCAAATGATACATGCTCGATAACAAATGTGAGTTACACACAAAATAAACAAATCTCACATAAGTAAAATGATCATAGCTTTTAGATCTTACCTCAGGCCATTACCGGAAGGAAGAAATACGAAGGGTTGTTGAGATCTTTAGGTGCTTGAAATCTTCCTCTATGATGGTGCAAGAACTTTTTAGGGTCTGACCTAATGACCCAATGATGAAGGACTTATATGGGAAAACCATTACTCCCACTTTAATTTATTGTGGATTAAAGAGATTTAAATTCCAAAACCGTTATGGAATTAAATCTCATATATTTTATTACAATTTATGGGTCACACTTATATAGTACAACCGTTCGAGAAAGATGAACCAACATACAAATCCTATAAGTTTGAGCTTTTAGAAGGGTTGGTCATTTAACATAGTATTAGAGCTTGGTTTGATAGGTAGTCTTGGGTTCAAGCCCTCTCCATATATATATATATATATATCTATATATATATATATATATATATATATATATCTTCTGCTATATATATATATATATATATATAGTTTTCAAGCATTTACTTGTTCTAAGACTAGTTTGCGGTACTTTTTAGGAGTGTTTTAGGCAAAAATCGTTGGTAATGTTTTGAAACGCTTTTAAAACTTAAAAAAAACGCTTTGAGTGTTTTTGAGAAGCTATAGAGGGTTTTTTAAAAAAACACCTTAAAAAGTTTTGGATATACCTAAATACTTATTTATTTATCCGTAAATATCTTTTTTTTTAATTTTCTGTTATCTTATTTAAAAAATTAAAATAATATGATATACTTTAAATTCAAATAATTTAAACCTTTGTAAATGTTTTCTAAAATCTCTACGGTAATCATAAAATAATTATTTTATGTTTTCATTAATAAATTTTTTACTATGTTTATTAATTATTTAAAAAATTCTAAATATTTTATAACCATACAATTAATTATTTTAGGGTAGCTCAAGTGGTATTGCATAAGGGCATAAGGAGGTGGTTCTCGGGTTTGAATCCCAGTAGGAAAAAATTTGGCTATCTTGAAGCTAAAATCATATTTAGTTTTATTTATTAAAAATGTTTATGTATATATTCAAATATTTTTGTATATATTTTTAAAAATATTTATAATCATGAAATAATTATTTTATATTTTATTAATACAAATATTTATATATGTTTATTCATTAATTCAAATCTTTTTAAATTTTTATAATCATAAAAAACAAAAATAGTTATTTAGTTCTTGTTAATATAAATTTTTATATGCATTTATATATATTTATGTAATAAAAATTTTGATTTATTATGATATCCTATTTTTGTAATTAAATTAGATGTTCTTTTTGATAACTTAATGATATAAAAACGTTTTTATACATGTCACATATTATAAAAAACACTAGTAGAATAGCTTTTTCATATTCTTATAAAAACGTTTATGAAAGAAGCGCTCCTAATGAAAGTGTTTCGGTTAGAAGTGTTATTACAAGAAGCAATATCAAACTAGCCCTAAATATAACATTTCTTTTTCGTAATAGTTTCTAAACACTTCCCCCAATAGAAATTAAATTTCTCAAAATATTCCTTTTCTATTTTAAGGAAGTTTTCTTTTTCATATATCTTTAATGCATGTTGTTACGACATCTAGATCATATTGAGAGTAAAAGTAAGCAAGGGGTGGAGGCAAGGGGCGAATGCAAGCAAACAATATTACACTTCATGCATACCTCTTTTATTGGGAGTGCAAAATAATAGGTTCGTCATGCATACCTCTTTTATTGGGCGGGCAAAATAATAGATGTGGGGTTCACCTCCGTAATACGATACAGTATGTTTAGGGTGTAGTGGCATTTTTTTAATTTGGGTTATAATAAATACTGTAACCATATTTCAACGATTGTGAAAGTTTGAGTTGTCGTTCCCATGGATAAAGGCACATTGTTAAACCGTGTAAATTTTATATTTTTTATCACCATTGTTACACGAATCACAACATATGTCAATAGGAAGTTTTCTAACCATGTTTTAAAAATCAATCCTATCGATTGGATCGTCGATCGATAACAAAATCGATCCAATTCACTCATCTTTTTTTAAGTTGAAACGACTGTCTTTTAATGCTTTTTGCATAGGAACGATGTTCCAATTTTCTCCTTTGTCGTCCTTTTAATCCCTGTGCTCGTACCCTACGACAACGTCCTTACCGTTGGGTGGGTTCGAGTGATAGACAGCTAGGTTTTAAGTTTTAACCTTTTTTTTTTATTTTTTATTTGTATGCTTTCCAAATGTTTTATTTGAAACAATCTTTTAAAATGTTAAGTTATCGAAATGCTAGGATATAATTGTGATATTGTTTTTAAAAATATATTAAAGATAAGATCAAATATTGTTATATTATATATTATAATATAAATAATAAATAAAATACCGCTACAAAAATAAATATATAATATGATAAAATATGAAAATTGCAAATAGTTATGGAGGTATCTTCTAATTGACTTCATGACCACGATTCGATCATAGATTGATTCATAAAACATGAACCAATAACTTTCTAGATTCATTTTTTAAAACATTAGTTTTTCTTTTCAAGCATATAGAATAATCTCCAAATTTGCTTGGGAACCATGTTCTAGATCATAGGAACAGAATCAGAATCTCAATCATATGATACGCACAGTTGAGAACTTCAAAGGTAAAGGAAATAAAGTGGTCTATTCAATTGGAACGACAAATATAAAGGGGTAAAGGAAGAAGCAAATATAAATGTTGATTATCTGGCTAAAAAATGAATTAATATTTTAGATTCATGTGTTTTGTTAGGTTTATTTTGTATTTTCTAGGATTGTAATTTGTATTTTCCTAAAGAGTTAATGAAGATTGGGAAGAAATATGAAAACCATCAAATATGGTGTAGCTTCGGATATTGAAGAATCCACGAGAACAACGACATAATGAGGAGATCTAGGGTCGACTATAAGTTATTATTACATGGCTTGAATAGAAATATTAGGGCGAGTAACAATGAGATAAATTAGACTCCCAACAAGCTGTCTGTAGATAGTAACATCAGATAGTGATTCGCCATCATAAGAATTGAGGCGACAGTTATACTCAATAGGTATGTCGATTATCTTGCTATCAGTGATACTAACTCGAGAAATCAGATCAGAAGTATACTTGACTTGAGTAAGATAATAGCAGATTCTGGAAGAATAAGCTTACAGGCCAAAGTAATTAAGAGGGCCGAGATCTTTCATTTCAAGTGTGATAAAGAAAGTGATTTAGATCCTGAATACCCTACATATCATGACTTATGTAATCCTTATCATCGACATACAAGGAGAGATAGTAATACCACTTGTGCTTAGTCTCAAGAGTGTATCAAAAGCGCACAGAAAAACCATGTGAAGATAGTAAAATTGAACTTGCAGGCTTGTGCTCAGGCACTAGACTTTAGCTTCCAAACTCAGAATGATTTCTCTTAAACTACCATGAGTTTGATGGGAAATGTTAGATTATTATATTATTAGATTTATTTTGTATTTTCCTAGGATTGTAATTTGTATTTTCCTAGGGTTGTATAGCCTAACCTATATGGGTTGTATAGCCTAACCTATATAAGCCCTCCTCTTGTACTTGTAATTTACAATTTATAATATAAAGACTCAAATCTTTCTTCATGTTTAATGATCAAATTTCCCAGAAAATGTTCTATTAGCTTTAAAAATTATTGTGGTTATCTTTTTAATCCAAAAAAAAATACATTATTGACCTTGATATAGCCATCTAACACTTTAATGAATAAAACATGAACACAGGCATCTTAATCCTAACAAATAAGGCATGTTCTCAAGTAAATCCTTACATATATTAAGAACCATGTCGTGACATAAGTTTCATTGATTATTCTTCAAATCTTAATGATAAGCTAGCAATTAAGTCATCTTCCAATGACTTAACTCTTAAACCTTTTTGCCCCTTGCCTTGATATTCAGCAGTTGGTGATCGTCTGATCTTATAATATTCCTTCCATGGCCAAATCTATCGACAGCCTATGTTTTTCCGTCCCTAATATAATTTGAATTCTCTCCAAATTTATGTTCAAGTATGATGTAAATGGAAAAGCAGTTTATTTTATTTTTGTGAAGAACGATGGCATTTATGTATTAGTCATTATCAAGAAACAAAATATGTCGGTAGTGGATATATCGTGACAGTTTAAGGACTATATCGGTAAATATCGGTGGATATTTTAACAAAAATATCAAATAAGCGAAAATTAATAAAATACTTTGAAATTCACCTGAATGCTTTGTTGAACTATAAAAGAATAAATAAACAAATATACGCTTATTTAAAAGCAATATTCATTATAATTTATCGAAAGTGCGTTCTGATAGTGAGGAATTTTAAAAGCTGATTGAGGAAGGCGATGTGGGCCGTTCACGTTGATAAAGTCTATCTTAATCACGGATATAAGATCTTCAAAATATTGAAATAAATCACAAGAAAAATAATTTGAGAGTTAAATGGAGCACGGATGCGTATGGATGAGTTTGTAAAAGAGATTGTATGATTTTATAGGTATTTATAAATTTTTGGAGTCAAAATAGTCATTACGATATTTACGATATTTTACCGATGTTATAAATCATTTATCGATATTTTTCTAGAAATTTCAGCACAGAAGACGCGTGTGCTCCACGGTCGCGATTTTGATGGAAAATCGGTATTTTCGATTTACCCATTATCGGCGATTTCGATTTTCCTCTGTTTTCTTAGGTGCCGGCCGAAAACCGATTTTTCGGTGATATATCGATCGAAAAAAATGATTTTTTGTTCCCTGGTCATTATGTACAATGCCAATGGGATGATAATGTACATCATGGTACTCCTTTTTTTCCCATGTCAAGTCGCACCAACAAAAACCTTCTTACATAGCCTCCAACCCCAACTTCTGGGTCTCAGGAACCTCCTGAAAGTTGAGTTTAGTTTGCTTAGTTTGCCTACAAGGAATTGGAGAGGTAAACAAAAAAAATCAATGACCAGTTGTATTGACCTAAATACTGTGGATTAGTACAGCAAATAAAACTAACACCTTTAGCGTTGCTTTGTTTATTAGCTGCAGTCACAGAAGATTTCTATTTCTCAAAAGCAAGTTTATCCTTTTTGTTCCATAATTATAACTTGAAAGCTGTAAATATAATGTCACAGTAACATTTGACAATAATTAGAGACCTGGTTTCTAAGAGGGTCTTGAATTTATTTATTAAAATGGCTAGTAAATGCCCTTTGTGGAAATGCAGAAGAAGATTTGGACAACTGTGCTTCATTGTGCTAGGCGTGGGGTTTGTGGGCAGCTCTTCTCTCCTTACCTGGTCTTCATTAGGTCTGCCCCTTCTTGGTGAAGGACCTGCTATAAAGTTGGACTGATTTCTCCTATCAGAAGAGTGATAAAGAGGTGTGAAGGGCAGCACCCTTAGCCTAATTTGAGCAATTCCGAAGGAGATAAACATTATGGATTTATGAAGATGAGATTTTCTCCCCCAATAGACTGAAAACCTCCTTTATTAGTGTACTTATTACCTGGGCAGGGATTATTGCTAATGTGGATTGTTTTATAGTTAGAATTCTTTTGTACGTTCTCTAAGGGCTTTGGCTCTGTTTTTTGAAGGTGGTAGTTATTTGTTTCTGCCCTTTCTTGTTGTACAAGTTTGGTGCCCCTGTATACTCCCTATATACTTAGGGGTTTTCTAAGCTCTTCCTTTTTTTTGGTTATATATTGCTCAGTTTGCCTATAAAAAAACAACAAAAAAAAGACGGAACATAATATTTCTGATCATTCTTGAATTTTTCATAGCAAAATCAAACAAATGCATAGTCAAATCATCCTCGTAAGTACTAGTGCGAAAATGGGACAGAAATCGTTGATAATATTAGCTTACATATTATAAGACCTAGTTAAATCAACATCAAGGTTATGGAGCCATTGTTAAGCAGTCTGAAATCTATATCAGTATTAAACCAAAAACCTGTTTGTGAACAAGTGGAAGGCAGAGAGCGGTCTAAACAAAGCGAGAAGAGAGAAAAACAATAAGTTGTAACCTATTTGCAGAAACCAGGAGCAGAAGTTAGACACTGATCAAGTCTTGTGTTGAACACAATTTCCTTAAGACGATTTATTGCCGCCGTGAGTGGTCTTCGGTGAATTCGTCTCAGGGATGGAAGAGTGCGACTACGATCTAGACGCTGGTGGTTGATTACGTCGGGCTTCAGTTGTTGAACTTGCTCAGACGAAGGAAGAGGAAAGAATGAATGTTTCGATCATCTAGAAATGCTTGATTACATATCCTATTTATAGACTTGCTCATGGCTATTGATGCAGTCATGAAGCAACTAGAATGCGTGTCTGTCCTGAACCTGATCGCGCCATGGAGAAGAAAGCGTCCATTCAGTCAACCAGTACTTCCAAAACGACATCATTTGGACTCCCAATGGTAACCCATGCAAAACGACAGTGTTTTAATGTTTCAGGTTTAAAAAAAAAAATTGGATATATATACATCCCAAACCCGAACCCAGCCTGGTTTATGAATAAAACTAACATTCTTGACATAAATTATAGTGCCCAGAAAATGATTGAGAAAGAAATTCCAACAAGTGATAGTTGCTACCTCAGTTCCCTTTCACATCCTTGGGGTCTTTTTTCTCCTTCAAGATCCCGTAGACATCAGGACATAGATCCTTCATAGATCTTAAGAAACCTACATTTCATAGATGTGAATTAGTATTAAAACACTCAAGGGACAATGCCTATCCATGTTGGGTGCACCAAAACATTATGCCACAAAACTTCTCTTACAAAGAAAAATTCAGATTCAGATGTCCCACAAACCCCAATCAACTTAAGCTTGTCTATCTTCAGCTGTAAGACATGGAAAAAAATAGGAAATTAATCACTGTAAGTGTGATCTCCACTGAGACATATAGACAAAAAACGGAGGAATCATGTACATGTTCGAGATCAGTCGGAACCTTGTGTGTTTTAGCACACAAGTAGAGATGCCACAGCAGTGATACTGGCCGAGTAAAGGTCAGCACTTGTCCGCCGAGAGATGACAATGATGCAAGAAACCGATCATATAGCTGGACATTAAATCATCATCAAATCAAACCACATCTAATGATAAGAATTTCTGTTGAGACTTTAGTATCGCTTTAAAATCCTTAAGTGAATGAAAATGTGTGTCATGACAGGCGTTGTTTGGACCGTATTTTTTATAACGAGACATGCGTTGGAGCAGGCAACTAAAACTTATTTATCTTTCACTTGTTTTCGTTTTTTAAAATAGCAGCTATTTCTCATTCTCCTCACTTCATCCTTTGTCACTTTTTGTGCGATTGTTACTGCCGAGTTGAGTTATTAAAGTCCTCGATCCGTATCGCCGGAGGAGCGAGATGGATTATATCTGGGGAGCGATTGTCCTTATCGCGCCGGTACAAGTTGAAGGGGGCTAAATTCGTACCCAGGACACAACGTTATCGTTGGGCTCGGATCTGCTTTCTAATTATTGTTTGTACTGCAGGTTTGTTTCCTTCATATTTTTTTGGTTTCTATTTTTTGAACGAACACGAATACATTGTTTCCGTCTTAAGAACAAACACTAGAGTACTACAATCTTTACAATTTCGGCATTGACATGTACATTTCCAAACAAAGCCTTGTACATGCCACCGAATTCAAATAAAACATCAGCATATCCTCATATACCCGATGATTCAAGTCCAGCAGCTATGAATGCCAGAAAAGTATCAAAGTTTATTTTGTGCGACAGGCAATTTTTCAAACATGTAGCAGATTTCTATTCCACTCTAAGAAGAACAATCAACGGGCATACAAGCAATAGAAATCAAAGTTTACATAGCGTAAAAGGAAACAGATCTTACAGTGACAAGCCCTTCTGCACGAACGGAATGAGCCTAACACATCCAAATCGAATCCCCAATTCTCTAATATCCAACTTTGTCCTACAATTCATAAAACTGATTCACTCCAGACCGATACGAAATTTCGTTACCGAAGAGAGACGAATTTGACAACTTACTTGACACAAGACCATTCTGCATTGCATTGAGGCGATCGATTATATGCCTTCTCTGACATACCCTCAATTTTATAAAGGTCAGGCGATCAACAATGACCTCTTCCCATCTATTTTAACATCAGAATTGAATTAACCAAAAAATTGTAACTATACCGATCAAACAAGCGGTACGATGAGAAATTACCTGAAGCTGCGATTTCCAAGCAGATTATTGCCTTGCAGATCTCCCCCTAAAAACGAGAAATTTTCTTCATTAGTACTCAACTTATGGGGTTTCTTTCTTTTGAATGTAAATATTGTGTGAAGAATGAATGAAGATCGAGAAAACTGACAACTCCGATGGCAGAAGAGTCGAACTGAATGTCGCAGAGGCGGTGGAGCTCGGCGGCTTTTCGGATTATGTGTTTGGAATCGGAAAGACCTAACTTCTTCGCAATCTCAAAGATATACATTTGTCTAATGGCGTTGCTTGGATGAAGAGGGAGAGGATCGGATATATCTGCATTTGCAAGGGTTGAGAACATGATATATCTGCATGTGTTTTTTTTTAATTTTTGCGCCACAAATGCCGCCAATATCAAAGAGATTTAATAATTAATTAGTCTTTCCTGGTCATTATTTGTTTAATTATTTATATTTAAAAGGAAAATGCAAAATAAATAAATAAATAAATAAACTGTAGAATTTCAGTTTCATTTTATATATTTGAACTCGTCTGTCTAATAAATTTAAAATTAGTAAAATTTTGACTAATTTTAATTATATTAATATTGCTTAAATTTAATCATTGGAGAATCAAATATGATTTTTTTGAGTTTTCATTTCAAGTTATATTTCTTATTTTGTTTTTTTTGTTTGATGATATTAAACAGTAAACTGTAATTTAAATTATTGTCAGTTTTTTAAATTAGATTTGGCGTTTTGTATCCTCCAAAAATCCATGCTCTTCCAAGTAATATTATGACACACAGAAGCGGCTTCCATTAGAATTGTCGAATGGGGTCATAAAATGTTATTTCTGTACGAGCAGTGTTTAGCCTTTGAGCAGTGTTTTGTTTCCGAATGGTGAGTGTCGAAATGGGGAATGTATTTAATAATTGATATTTCTTATTAAAAAATATAATTAAATTTGTCAAATATGGAATGAATTAATGCAGTTAAGGAGGAGCGATGTATGGCCCAGTTGTTCTGGCTATACCGATTTTCTTTCAAAGATTCTGCGAATATATCACCCAAAAACCACTGGATGACATTTTTGTCATCTCTGTCACACTTTCAAAATTCGGCTTAATTTTTTGTCGTTGAGGTGTCATTTTAACGGTTATGGAGATGATACCCCCAATAGCAACTCCCGTTGGAGTTGCTCTAATGACATTTTGAAGATCACTATATTTAAAATAGACTTAACTCGTAAGTGTTTTGAATTTTAACATAATGTTCTTGTTATTAAATAGTTCCATTACATAAAATTACAAAAATACTTTCACACTTCTCTATGTACAAAAATACAAAATCATTAAAATATTATTAGGCATAATTTTTTAAAAATAAATCTATGTACACACGACATCTCTACTTGTTTGTTATCAAACCATCTTACTAAAAAAAGAAAAAAAAAACCCTTTTTTCCATTAGTCTTTTTTTCGTTTTTTTCATCAATCCACCTATAGAGCTAAAAATCAGAGTTTTAAAAACCACACCTTTTAAGTCTCTTCCGGTTCTATGCCGACCAGTGACCTTTTAAGTCCAATTACTGTTCTGGATTTCATTCATTGAAAGCCGATGACTTTTCGCTCGTGCGTCGATGAAAATATATTGATATATCTTCCGATGTCTCCGATATATCGATGCTCCGGTAATATTCGATCACGATGTCGGCGATGACCGATATATCATCGATATATCGATTTTGGACCGATATATCGTGGAAATATCAGCTCTGTGGCACACGCGCGCGTTAGTTTAATTTTTCGGTAAAATATCCGAGGATATATCGGGATATATCGAGGATATATCGGGATATATCGAAATATATCGGAGATATATTTAAATAATCAGATTTAAAATCACGAAACGTCCTGCGATTATAGATTGATGCGGCAGTTTAAGTTAAATATATCGATATTCATGTAAAAATATCTGCGATATATCTAGATATATCAGAAGTAAAATCCAGAATGCCCAGATATACCGATATTTTTCATCACATTAATCCGTAACCAAAATCAATTTGACGGGATTTAATTAATAAATCGTGGTACCTTTTTTGAATTGATAAATCGATCGATTTTTAAAGCGTTACTTTAAAAGCTAGGAATACAATTCTTCCTAGTATGTTTGAGTGGTTGCAAACTAAGTACACTTACCTTTGTTATGTTGAACTCGGAAACATTCCTTTCCGTGTTCACTGAAATAGTATCAGAACACAAACCTTGGTCTTCAGTGCATTAAACAAAGAGAACATCTACAACAGATTCAAGGTTCACTACAGAAACTCTGTATGCTCTGGCCCAGAACAATCGCAATTTCTTTTCTTTTCCTTCCAACTATAGATTTAAAGACCCCATTATGGCAAAAAAAAACCTACATGATCATACATTATTGAAGCTGAACTTTTTCTAATAATCATTGCTACAGATTTGAAAATTAAATATGAAAGTCTTACAATGGAGACGGATTTTTAAAAAAATAATAATATTTTAAAAAAATAAATTTTAAAATATTAGAGTTAAAAAATATTTAGGGAAATTATAGGTAGATTTGGCCATATAAGTATGAAGTAGCTGCCATATATATGTAAATATTAAAAAAAAAATTGTGTTTTGAAGACACGATTTCAAAATTTTATACTGAAATCGTGTTTTGAAAATACGACTTCAGAAATTTATATTGAAATCGTGTTTTGAAGACACGCCTTTCAAATTTTACACTGAAATAATGTTTTGAAGACACGGCCCATTTTACCTTTGAAAATCGTGTTTTGAAGGTGCGACCCGAATTACTACCTTCGTCGTGTCTTGGCGAAACTTCAATTTTACATTGAAATCGTTCTTGAAAGCAGAGATATGCATGTGGTGACGTGACACTAAGGTGGTGTTTGTTTTTTGACTTAATCTTGAAATTTGAATGTTTCGGCGTTAAAGGTGTTTATTTTTAAAGATTTCATGACTTATTCTTTGAAATTTTTTAAAAAAGGATCTGAATAGAAAAAGTGAAAATATTTGGGCTTTTACATTCGAGAAAAAATCATTTTCCACAAAATGAAAAACTCAATCATTCTTACAACAAAGAGTAGCTAGTAATATACGGCTCTTAGGGATGACAGCGGGAGGGTTTGGGACGGCGATACCATCAGGCCCGAAACATTTATTTTCAATTTAAACTTGTCTCATTTAAAATTAAACGAGGACGGCGGAATAGAAAAATTCAGCTTCCTTCGTTTACATTTTATTTTTGTTTATTTTTAGTACAATTTTTATATTTTGTTTTTTATTTTATTATATTAAAATTAATATTTTTAATAAAATAAAAATATTATGAATTTACATATATTATTTATTGAAAACCATTATAATAATAATTATTATTTATATTAAAGTATAAAAATAAAATAAAATAAAATTATTTTTAAATATAATCGGCGGGGCTTATTATTATTATTTTAAATATATGGTTCATATTGCTTTTATTAGGTCCGTTTATATACGAAACAATTTATTTATTTTCAGTTCACTTTATTTTAAATTAACTTAAGCGGTCGTTTCACATTTCGAGATTTTTCGTAAAAATCTTGTCTGCGAATCTTGACAACTTATCACCCGGAAAATCGGAAAAATTTTGATTGTCTGAGAGTCGACGAAACTTTTCTAGGTCACTAGATTTTGCTGAGGCAGATTTAGCGGTATGTCCGTTTCGATGCATTCAGAGATCTGAGAATTTATAGAACACCGCGAGCATATAATGATTTATTATTTTATTAACATTTGCCATTTTAGAAAATTTTAATTTTTATTTGGGTTTCTCTGATACAATCTGCGAAGCCGTCTTGGATTTGAGAAAATAAAGCTGAAACCCGTTAAAAATCGATTAAAATTAAATTAAACATGTGTTATTAGAGCGAGAGCCAGACGAGAAGCTGAAATAATACATTAGTTATTATCACTCTTCATTTCTGCAATGTTAAAAAGCATGACAACTTAATACTTAATCTTTATTAAGTCTTGTCGATAAAGATTTCAAAAAAAGTTCTGTCGGTAAGTAAAAAAAAGCAGCAACTCAAGTCTTAGTTTCACAAATATTTATTTTTGTACCTTATTTTAAATAATATTTTTTAAAATAATAGTATTATTTTAAAAAGCCCCAATGGAGACCTCTCCGTCCCAAAAGGAGGTCAAAAGCTTTAGTTTGTGATCTAATGGCTTCCCATAACCCGTATTAAGTTCATCCCTGGTCAAATGAACTCAAGAGTTGATTGCTATTTTGATGTCTGGGTGGAAAATTCCTCTGTTCCACTGCCATGAACCAGCTGCTAAAGAAGATGGGTGGGCAGGCTAGGGCCGATCATGATATTTTCGAGGCTTGGGACGAAGTAACATTATAATAAAATAAGGGTTCCTAATGTAAATGATTAAAGTTTAAGTGTATATAATAAAAAAAAAATTGCTTATAAATGATAGGTTTTTTATTAGATTTAACAAATAACATATTCTTTACTATCTAAATAAAAACATCGAATATTAGATTAAGCATACAAATGTTAATAAAAAAACATTGTCTTTGAGCATTTTTAGATGCAAAATCATTGATAATAGTGTCAACATCAATATTTTATAATATATTTTTCTCAATACATAAATTATTAGACCATTCAATCTTTCTTATGATATTGGCGACATCAAATAGGATTTCAATAATTTTAACTTTGAAAAACTTATTTCGATAGATGTTTAAGTCACCTATATCGTTATTATTATTATATTTTTGCTTTAAAGTAAGTTAAGTTTATCCCATTCCCATTTAATAAAAAATAAAAAAAGTAATTAGGTTGAAATTGACCTACGGAATACTAATGGACAAAGCTGGTCTCTGTCTAAGTTCCTAACACTAACACACATACACTTGTGTGGGACTGTGGTGTACTGTCTAATTCTTTTCCCCCCTCCTTCCTAGTTCCTTACACTATTAAAATTTTGAAAAGTACAATTCCTAGCTATCTGTCCCACTACAAAAGTATTGGATGGTTAATTTACCTTTATTTTTGGTGAGTTTTGTGGGTATCATGGATTTTGACCCAGCATCTCCACGTAGAAAGACCAAAACGAATCAAAGCTCAAAAGAGACCCATACCTCCTTACATGAATATGAATCCGAGCCTAAAGTCCAGCCTGTGGGCATCTATGCCCTCCTCCAGTCGATCGCCACCTTGAAAGAGAGGGCGGCGGTGAGAATTCAGTTCGCGGGCCAGTTGAAGAATATATCCTCCCACATGAGCCACGTATAGAGCGTCCACTAAGATGATCAACCAATCTTTGAGGCGGAAGACTCGGACAACTTGGTTACCCAAAAGGAAAAACGGTTGAAGCGCAAGAGACGCGCTTGCCTCCCTTCCATTTCGGAAACCAATCACCCACTTCCCATGGAAAGTGGATCAACATCCTTCTTCATAAATAAGGAGATGGCAGCTAAGAAAAATATATGTGAAATTATACGCCTGCAGAATTGATTGTGAGAATGCTCCCAATCTCCTTAACTAACTTAAGCATCGGAGAGTCGGCCGGCACACCATCGTCTGTCCCTTGTTTGTTTTGTAGGTTCTTGCTGTTAGGTTCATGCCCTGACGATCCGTGGACTTTGAGAATCAGAATGACAATTGAGTGGAGTGCGTAGGAGCGACCAAGTAAAAGAATGCTTGTCGGCGATATGCGAGGCTTTGTTGACTATTAAGCGATCCCTCGCTCCTGGAGGAATCGATAGTTCCTACTCATTCATCAGTTCAGGATCAGGTGCTATAGCCCGACAATCCGGCAAACGATCTCACGAAGACCAGTTCCTTTGCTAGCATCAGAATATGGAGACAAAGCACGAAGAACGGTGAGACCGGATAACTAAATTCTTGGCCGTCTTGACCATTTGTAGCAAAGAAAAGCGAGCCGCACAGGGCTCATTTGGGCGAAACGGTCGAAAATGCACAGGAAACCACCTTGCACCCCGGTTAAACAAAATAAAGCGAGCCTATCGAGCAGGGCGACAACGGCGAAGCGCGGATGAGTTATCTTCTAGTATTAGCTCAGCTTCCCGAATCACGCCACCTCGAAAGAACAATGTGGAGGCGAGTAAAGGAAGAGAGGCCCCCGTCGTTCGGCCAGTCGTTAGCGGCATGCCTCAAGTCTGAATTCAGTAGAGAGAGGTGGCGGTCGAGAACACGCCCCACGAAAACCTGCCGCGTAGCGGTCTGACACCATCACTCCCGTTTGGGTATCCCACCTTCAAAGCTGCACCAGCCCTGTATATGCTTACACCCACTGCTGTTCAGGGACCAGAAGATATGCTATCTCCGGGTTGGGCGGCCACATCTTAAGATCTGATGTCGCGTGGCTTTGTCATCTTACATGTTTGTCATGTATGATGGCTCTTGACTCATTATGACCACATCTTGCATGATCAGGGCGATGATACTCGAAGTCGGGAGATGATCGTCTATTATGCAAATGTTCTGGCCAACTGAAGGGCTCGCACTGGCAGTTTCCACAAACTCCGGGAGATCAATCAATAAGTTTAGTGAGTTGTGAGCGGCATTTGTTTTGATATACGTGCTTTCGGTTTGACAAAGAAGCATCGAGTTCTGCGCACACCATCTTCAAATAGGAAGGTAGGTCCGTCGTGATTTCACGGGAGATTTTTTTTTTTTTTGGGGGGGGAGGGCGTCCACGACTAATTGATTCATATAGTATGGATGTGGTCCTCCAAAATTTCGATGGAGCTTTAGGCGAGACCACACACTTTCTTCCACTCCTTTATCCTTAGATCACTTCAGCTTGATGGAGCGATTACACGAGACGGGGGGATAGGTGTGACGTGGAAGATAACATCGAGTGCCTCCCGGATCGTGATGATCACCACCCCAAGTGGCAATAGGCCACTTAAAGACAAAGCAGACCCCGAGGAACAGAACATAAAACTCCCAAGACCCGATCAAAGAAGGAACCTCCGCGGTTTACCGTTGAACATCGTGCCGTGGGCTCCTTCCTCATCAAGGGATCATCCCGACTTTAAATGGCCCACACCCCATTCGGTCTAATCCCGCTGTATAAGGTCTTTAGTGTGACTTCCACATGGATTGCAGACGCAGACCAACCAATGTCGGCTTCGAAGTTTTGGTGGAAAAGTTAATTAGGGTCGGCCACCTTAGGAAGTATATCCAGGAGACGGTCCGCGTATCTGAGGCCGCCCCTACGATCGAAAGAATAGCGATTGGCGCAAAGCTCCCACCTGAATCTCGGCCCACCATCAACTATATATTGGGCGGCCGGTGACGATCCAATATCGATCCTAAGTAGAAGAAGAGCATGTTGCGTAGCGTGGGCCGGATAAACCGCGATCACGCTACGATCGGTGGCGAGCAGTCCAACCGCCGATCGGCCCATATCCTTTCCCCCGTTAACGTCCCGAATCATTTGTTCCACACCATGATGCACTTGTACTTACCTTATGTATTGATGACTTCGATATTGCATAGGGTGTTGGTTGATCTACAGCGTGGCGATTTATTACAGCGCGCATTGACCGAATGAACATCTCTTTAGGTAAGTTGAGTTGTTTTGGAAGAATCCTATCCGTATCCGACTTCAACGGGCGACCATAGTGACGATGGGTGACGACTACCCTCCCAGTTAGAAACGGGGGCCGATTGATCCGACGGGTTATTTTTCGAGTTGTTGAAGACCTAGGCCCGTCTGTGTGGATTGGTTGAGCATGGGCGCATGCGATGAAAGTCGTGTCGTCCGCTACCATCAAATGATCGGAGTTATTTGACCGATTGGAGCAAAGTTGATCTTATGACGACTAGCGGTAGCTGGCGGTCTTGCCAGGCGCAAGTCTGAGCGTGAAACGGAAACTCCCGCTAATCAAGCCCTCGATACTTTCGAGCCTCGAATAGTAACTTCGGTCCTTGCCAGGGCCTGAGTGGAAGGCAGGGGGAGCAATTGTGGATTGACCCCACAGAATCGATGTCCTGGTTAACCTCAGATTACTTTCTTGTTCCTATGGAGGATTTGAAGCGAGCCCAGCTAACCTCGTGGATTGCTTTCAGTAGTGAAGAAATCCTTCTTGGACAATGCATTTTCCCCCCCAAAATGCATATTTCAATTCAATGGTAGGGGCTTGAATCTAGCGTTGAGGACCATGTTCCTCGCTTCCGAGTAAGTAAGAGGTAAAACTTGACCTTTCTTCTCCATTGCCCGTGTAGTATGCTCACTTTACGACTCTGTTGGTGCCCCATTCTTTGTCGACCAACCCCATGGTTAGCCACATCTTTACCTGAAGCAGCTCATTTGCTTGTTCTTCGAGATGGCCTCTTATCGCCTGAAACCTCTTAGCTTGTCATCCCACTCCACATTTGGTGCATGTGCTTTTGCTGAGATGGAAGATATTGGGCTCTAGGTCATATTTCAGGTTAAATTGCATCATCCCATTCAGACAATTAATGATTGCATTGGAAGTGGCTGAAATAGCTTCCAGGGATGATTGACATAGTTTAGCCTGCATGACCGGTTCGGTATCAAAAGCTCTAATCCACTAGATAATAGAATTTGTCCACGAATCAAAACATCCTCAAGCGTCCCCTTTGGTATTTTGATGGACACACGTCATTTAGAGAACTGAAATTGATGAGTGGTTGGCTTAAGTTCGCCTAACCTTAAATTTTGTATACATCGAGCAATGATCGAATGCTCTGCCCCAGTCTAGCAATGCCTTTTCCACCTGAAGTCTGCCTATGTTAACGGAGTTGTAGAACACCAGGATATTTATACTTCACGGGAGTCTTGCTCATTGATGGCACTCACTGTTCGGTCAAAAAAGGCCTTTTTATTCACATTAAGGCCTCTTTTCACCGTGCATAGGTCCTTCAAAAACTTTGCATAAGTGGGGTGGCAGACATATCTAGAAGAGGGATGTTAACCGCTGCCATAGTACTTCCTAAAATTTCAGTTTGGTTAGCCGACTTTTTTGCTTTTTCAAAGTGCACGTGGGGAAAGGAGGGTACGCGTACCCGCCACCTCTTCACAGTCTTGGTTGTTTTCTACAGTGGTTCAACCACTTATGGGAGCTTTTTGGTACAGTGCGGGGCTGGCGGTCTCGATTATGTACCACTTCTCGGCGTTACTCTTGCTTTTGACTTCATCAATTCTTGCATTGGGATCACTATCTCATGCATTCCCCTTCGGGTTTTCTTTGTGTCACGGGAAGGAATTTCCACTTCCCGAGGACCTGGCGCTGCGAGGTTAGGTGACTTGGAATTGAACTTTGCAAGTTGTCATATTTTGTGGAGATCTCGGAATGCATATTGTGCATTTTTCTTGTTGAGTGGAAGGCTCTCTATCGTCTCAATTTTACGATTAGTTTGAACATTTAACACTTTTTGTTCCTCGCGAAGATACTACCTTGCTTAAATTGAGAATTGCTTGCTCAGCGGGAGAAAGAAGGTGGAGGCTCAGCTGGTGTCTTGGTGGATCTAAGCTAGCCTGGCCTATTTGTGCTCATGGGAGCATATGCAGGGGGCTTTGGCTTCCATGATATGTTCGGATGATTCCTCCAATTAGGGTTATAGGTGTTGCCATACGGAGCATTTGTCGGTGGCTTATTTTGACCTAAGACATGGGCATGCTCTTGCATCAAGTCCCTCACTGAAGGAACCATTCGACAATGCTCCCCAAGATGGCTATGATCGATAATTAAAAGCATTTGGGTGAGATCTGACGGTCGATCCACTTTGCTTGCACTTCATCTTGTTCTCATTTCAAGCTCTTCGACCTTAAGTCAAAGTGGTCGAGTTTGCCCATCTCGTGTCTTGAAAGTGCATAAATGCCTTCCTTTGGTGGGTTGAAGGCCTCGGCACTGACCTCTCTTGGATTGGATTTAGTCTCATGCCTTGGAGGTTTATTTACATAGTTCAAGTCCATGGCTTCATACGAGTGCTTGCTTTCGGGAAGTCCCCTCCACACATGGTTTCATTAGTTGCTTCATGGAGCGGAGACATACCATCGTAGAAGTGATTCGACATCCGTGTATTGAACCCGTGGTGTGGACAGCCATTGATGGTCTCCATGAACCTCTGACAACTTTGATAAAACTTCTCATTATTGTGAGTAGAGTAAGTGTAGATTTGCCTCTTCAAGTTGTTGGTCTTGGTTGTATTGAAATTTCTTCAAAGATTCGGCTTGAGGATTCATTGATTCTAATTGTTCTCGGCCTCGATGGGTGAGCCAAATCTTGGCCTTGTCTTTGGTGTCAATGGAAATGCTTCCGGCAAGCAAGTCCATATTAGACACACCTTCTTTACCAAAAGTTGTCTGAGACTTCCTCGAACTCCACGGATATGCGTGCTGGTTTTCATTCTCCGTTCCATGAAAAGTGGGGAAGCGAGAGGCATCAAATAAGTGCTTTACTACCACATCATCGGTAGGTGGTATTATGCAGGAAGGTGCACTAACTCTAGGAGGGTGTATGTGATTTCATTTGACCTATATCTTGTAGGATTTGTGGAGCTCCATGCGACTTTGTTGTTCTTCGGGTGGGGATCCATGCGCTCATTTGTGTCTGTGACTACAACCTTGACTCAATTGGTGTACTAACTCTTTGCAATCTACGATATATCTATATCGAGTGGTACACATAAACACACAGTGAAACAAAAGAGAAAAAGCAAGAACAACAACAGGGCTTGCCAAAAAGATCAGTGTTAGCTAAGAAATAAAATGACTGTTATTCAAAAAAAAAAACAGCCTAGCAGTGACTGTTGAGAAAAAAAATTGAAATTCTAAACAATGGAATTCAAAAAGGTTTAAAAGGTCACCACTACTTGTAATGAGGATTACAAGTACTCATCAACTCATCATGCGCCCAGTAAGGCCTGCATCCTGACAGCGACTCCATTTTATTCGTGCCACGTTAAGGTGTTATGAATCAGCAAAATTAATACCTAAATTAATCCCTGCTGCTTGAGTAGCGTAACTACGTAGTATAGCGGCTCTAGGATCGAACACAGGGATGGGTTTTCGTCTTACAAATGATTTTGTAATGAGTCACAATGGTAAGACTTTTGTTTGGATTTTGGATTTGTATAAAAAGTGGTGGTTGTATTCATTATTCTAACTGAAGGCAGTTTGAAATAAGATGTAAAGAAAAGAAGTCCTTGAAGTTTTGGGTCACTAGTTTGGTATGATAGGGTTGCAAAGGTGTCCTTGGGTTATTTCCTCGCATTAGGGAAAATGACCTATAGTCATTTCCAAAACCGGATCTTGGTTGAACTTTAAAGACTAACCCTTAGTACCATTCCTCTTTGAAACATAGCATTTACTGAGCATTAAATGTTCTTGAAGTTAAAATCTAATATTTAATCTACCTCCGATGGCTCGTAAATGACAACTAATGGATGTCAGTGTATCTAACACTAAGAATACACTGAACCCTAAAAGCTTGTCAAGTATTGACCAATGAAAGTACATCAAATAGCTTTTAAACCTAGTTTTGAAAGTTTGAAACATAAATACATGAGTACCTGCCATTAAAATCTGGGGAGGAACACTTGCAAACATATCCAACCTACTGGCAACCCTCCTCTTCCAAGGTTTAGGGCTTTGTGTGAAACATCCTTTTGAGGTTGTCTCATCCTCGAAAGGGTGTGTTTGGTTACTAGAAAGTGAGAGAAAGAGGAGAGAGAAGAGAAAAACGAAATGAGGTAGAAAACAGGGGGCCAGTAATGGAGGCTGCCTTTAATGAAAAGTTAGGTTACAAAATGTTCATAAATTGACATATAGCCTTACAAGCGGTGAGAAATATAATCTATCAAACTAAATAATTACGGTGAGGGTAGAGATGGAAAAAACCAAAAAGCAGTCGTTTTGTACACAAAGCGAGGAGCAGACAAGGAATTTAGCTACGGTGAAATTTTCGCTATGTAGCGAAATTGCTATACATAGCGAAAATTTCACTATTGTAGCGAAATTTCGCTACTATAGCGAAATTTCCCAGCTTGCCTACTTGCTCCTGCTTGCTCCTTGATCAATTTCTTCATTCTTGGCTTGATGCAATCAAAGATAAATCATACGAACTCGATGTAAATCAGCTCAACTTCGATATGCCTAGCTTGATATGATAGAAAAGGTTTTGAAACCTGCAAAAACTACCCGCAACGACCTCGAGAAATACAATCATTAATTATATAGATTTACGTGTCAATCGGCTTAACTAATATGGTTAGTACACAAAAAGTACTTAGAACCTATCTTAAATAGGGTTCAAAATAGCACTTTTTGGGCACTAATCAACCACAAATACCAACCGAGATATGAGTTTTGATAAACATAATGGAGAGGTGGTTAGACCTCTCCCACTTATCATATAACTTTATTTCACGAAGTAGTGCTAGTAGGCGAGAGGGCGGCTCATCTTTCCTTATGGCGCCAATCTCTCCATACATCCTAAATGGGTAGGACTCTTTATCTCAAACTTTATAATTGTCTCCTTTAAGTTCAGGTATTTCTAACTTGACATCGAGGGAAAAGGCTCGAGGTTTGGAAAGCGCAAATTTAAGGACATGTATGATGCGAAAATGATTGCGACCAATTCAAAAAAAAAAAAAAAAAATGTAAAAATTATGCATGTGTACCAATGCTACACATGCTAAGATTAATCTACGGACATAGGACTTGCTTGTGGGCTAAGAACCTACTCAAATAAATTATCTCTAAATTTTTATTAGGGACTAGAGACCTGAGACTTGCCTGTGGGTTAAAGTCTCATTCAATTACGTTTATCCCTTTCGATTTTTATGATAAAACTAGAGGACTATGTTCATATTCTCAATTCTTGTGGGTAGATTGAGAATTATAATTCAATATTTTATCCTAATCAATTAGAAAAACTTAGCTAAATATTTTTTTCCTAAAATTAATTACAATAAATGTTATAGAGTGATCGTCCTTAATATAAATTTTATTGGTCAAGATGTTGTGGCTACTCCTAACCAATAAAATTTTATTGGCCACCTAACATTATTTCATAAAGTTATGAGCAACTTGAATAATAAAATTATTCACTAAATGTTACATACATGATTTATGAACAATTTTCAAAATTTATATACTTAAATTATCATTCCCATGGAGCCTATAAAATAACAATTTCAATATGTAAATTATTTAGTATAATATTCCATTAAGGTAATAATAATAAGGGTCATAACTTTAAATAAACCCAAAACAAACGACCCTTAAAGAAATTATTACTCAACAAAAATAAGTTGATTGATTCAAGATTCTGGAATATAGCAATATCATCCTAATTATTAACTCAAAAGAGGCTTGTAGCTTGGTGGTACAACACTTTCTTATGGATCACTTGGTCAAGGGCTCACAAAACTCATTGCGGTCGATTACATTTTTATTATTACACATGAGACAAAAAGTGGGTGTTGAAGTCTTCCGTAAATTGGCAAGCGACTCATGCATGCCCATTACGCCTTAATCTACGAGCAAGCTTCATGCCAACCATCCTAACTCTGTGAGCCCATGCGGCTGCCACCTTCCCAAACCTACACCTACGGAAATGTTTTTTTAAGATCCAAAAGAAATATTTTAAGAAAACATTCTAAAACAATCTCAAATCAACCTCATAAAATATTCATGGGAATATTTATTCCACAAACAATCATGCAATATTCAAAAGATATTCTTATACTAACTAGGAAAGTATGTGTTGAAGACTGATTCAAAATTTGTCTCTTAATAGTTCCTATTAGTTAGGAAAGTTTTTATTTTTATTTAATTGTGAGAGTGAGTCCACGGTTGTTTGAGAGGTTTTATTTATGTGATAAATGTGGAGAATTAGTTGTGAATGGGATAAATTAGTGGGTCAAAGTTAGTTTGTTTATTTTAATTTTGATTTATCCATTGTAAGCCTATTTATAGGCATTTTTAAATGTTTGAAAATAATATGAGAGTTGCACGTTGTTTTTCACTTCTATTTTTTTTCTCTCATCCTAAAATTTCAACAGTATGCAGCCCAGCTTAACCTACAGCAGGCCCATGCGGCCTGCCACACTCAAGCCTACACCTCCGGAAATATTTTCTTTTATTTTTTTTTAAAGATCCAAAAAATAATATTTTGAGAAAACTTTATTCACAAATAATCTCAAATCAACCTCATAAAATATTCATGAGAATATTTATTCTACAAACAATCATGCAATATTCAAAAGATAGTCTTATACTAACTAGGGAAGCAAATATATTTCAACTAGAACAAAGAACCTAAAAGATTATCCCTTATATAAAATTAATTTACTAATCATACAATATCCAAAAGATATCCTTTTATCATAATATATCAAAAAGACATCCTTTTATTCATATATAATTGGCACGTCAATACATATGATTAGAATAGATATGATTTTACTCCTTAATGAAAATTATGTCTATTATAAAAAGAGAAGAAGATATTAATGTGCAAAAAACAAGTTTTTCTCTGTATTTTCTCCATATCACAATCACATACCACGGTAATTTCCTAAAGTGAGAAAATCTCAAAACAAGGCGAGGATACGATACGAAACCAAATGTGAGATTACACACAAAATAAACAAATCTCACATAAATCAAAATGATGCGAAAACTTTTAGATCTTACCTCCAGCCATTGTCGGAAAGGGAAGAATGTAGAAGAAGGACCGTTGAGATCTTTAGGTGCTTGGAAATCTTTCTCTATGATGGTGCCAAAAGAACTTTTAGAGATTCGACCCTAGTGACCCAACGATGAAGGACTTATATGGGAAAAACATTGCTCCCATGAGCTGTTATGGATTAAAAAGAGATTTAAATTCCAGAACCGTTATGGAATTAAATCTCATATATTTTATTACAATTTATGGGTCATACTTATATAGTACAACCGTTCGAGGAAGATGAATCAACATCCAAATCCTATAAGTTTGAGCTTTTAAAAGGGTTGGTCATTTAACATGGTATTAGAGCTTGGTTTGATAGGTAGTCTTGGGTTCAAGCCCTCTCCATATATATATATAAAGTTTTCAAACATTTACTTGTTCTAAGACCAGTTTGACAGTACTTTTTAAGGTGTTTTTAGAACAAAAAATGTGTTTGGTAATGTTTTGAAAAACACTTTTAAAACTTAAAAAAAAGACGTTTTGAGTGTTTTTTTGAGAAGCATATGGGAGGAGTTTTTTTTTTAAAAAAAAAACACCTTAAAAGTTTTTGGATATACCTAAAATACTTATTTATTTATCCGTAAATATCTTCTTTTTTTAAAAAATTTTCTATTTATCTTATTTAAAAAATTCAAATAATATGATATACTTTAAAAATTCAAATAATTTAAACCTTTTTGTAAATGTTTTTCTAAAAATTTCTGGTAATCATAAAAATAATTATTTTATGTTTTTATTAATAAATTTTACTATGTTTATTAATTATTTAAAAAATTTCTAAATACTTTTTTATAACCATACTCAAAGATAGCTAATTCCCTGTCAAACCCATTTTTTCCAACAGCCATGGCATCAATCATTATGCAGAACAAGATTTTCAAAAGGCCAGCAAGGGAACAGATCTGAGTTTATACCAATAAGTGACAAAATTGATAATGCCGCATATACTCACAATATAACAGAAACTAACAGGGATTGAACATGCATATACTTAACTGATGTACAAATAAATAATATCAGTGTTTTTAGTACACAGGAACTGAACATCAGTTAGATATGCTTTTGCATATACTTAAGGGACAATGCCTATCCATGTTGGGTGCACCAAAACATTATGCCACAAAACTTCTCTTACAAAGAAAAATTCAGATTCAGATGTCCCACAAACCCCAATCAACTTAAGCTTGTCTATCTTCAGCTGTAAGACATGGAAAAAAATAGGAAATTAATCACTGTAAGTTAATGACATCTCCATTGAGACATATAGACAAAAAACGGATGATACATGTACATGTTCAAAGAGAGATCAGTCGGAACCTTGTGTATTTTAGCACACAAGTAGAATGCCACAGCAGTGAATACTGGCCGAGTAAAGTCAGCACTTGTCCGCCGAGAGGCCGGCAATGATGCAAGAAACCGATCCTTATAGCTGGACATTAAAATCATCATCAAATCAAACCACACATCTAATGATAAGAATTTCTGTTGAGACTTTGGTATCCACAAAATCCTTAAGTGAATGAAAATGTGTGTCATGACAGGAGACGCATTGTTTGGTTCATATTTTTAAGAGCAGGACATGTGCGTTAGTGGGTATTTCACGGCATTTATACTCGCATTTTTCCCGTTTTTAAAATAGCGAAAAACTAGCTACTGGTCTCACCGACATCCATTTGTCATTTTTGTGCGATTGTTATGAGTTGAGTTCGTCAGGGATTATCGATCCATACCATGGGAGGGCAAGATCAGTTCTATCCTAGTAGGCGATTGTCATTGTCGCCGGTACAAGTTGAGGCCAAATTCGTCTTGGGAGCCAGCGGCGTTATCGTTGGGCTCGGATCTGCTTTTGGTATTGTTTGTCTTTGCGGGTTTGTTTCGCCGTATTTTTGGTTTTATTTTTGAACGAACACGAATCGTTGTTTCCGTGCAGAACAAACACTAGAGTACTACAATCTTTACAATTTCGGCATTGACATGTGCATTCAAACAAAAGCCTTATTTTTATTACCACCGAATTCAAATAAAAACATCCAGAAGCATATCCTCATATACCAGTGATTCAGAATCCAACATGAATGCCAGAAAAGAAATTATCATCAAAGTTTATTTGCTTGTGCGACAGGCAATTTTTCAAACATGAGATTTCATTTCCCTCTAAAGAACACAATCCAACGGGCACAAGCAATAGAAATCAAAGTTTACATAGCGTAAAGGAAACAGATCTTACAGTGACAAGCCCTTCTGCACAGACGGAATGAGCTAACATCCAAATCGAATCCCCAATTCTCTAATATCAACTTTGTCCTACAATTCCATAAAACTGATTCACTCCAGACCGATACGAAATTTCGTTACCGAAGGAAGACAGGTGACAACTTACTTAACACCAAGACCATTCTGCATTGCATTGAGCGATCGATTATATGCCTTCTCTGACATGCCACTCAATTTTATAAAGGTCGGGCGATCAACAATGACCTCTTCCCATCTATTTTAACATCAGAATTGAATTAACCAAAAAATTGTAAATATACCGATCAAACAAGAAGCGATTTTGATGAAAAGGAAATTACCCTGAAGCTGCGATTTCCAAGCAGATTATGGCCTTACTGAATCTCCCCTAAAAAATGAGAAATTTTCTTCATTAGTACTCAACTTACAGGTTTCTTTCTTTTGAAAGTAAATATCATTAATGAAGAATGAATGAAGATTGAGAAAAACCTGACAGCTTCGATGGCAGAAGAGTCCAGGTGAATGTCGCAGAGGCGGCGGAGCTCGGCGGCTTTTCGGATGATGTGTTTGGAATCGGAAAGACCTAACTTCTTCGCAATCTCAAAGATATACATTTGTCTAATGGCGTTGCTTGGATGAAGAGGGAGAGGATCGGATATATCTGCATTTGCAAGGGTTGAGAACATGATATATCTGCATGTGTTTTTTTTTTAATTTTCGCGCCCCAAATGCCGCCAATATCAAACAGCTTTAATAATTAACGAGTCTTTCCTGGTCATTATTTATTTAATTATTTATATTTAAAAGGAAAATGCAAGAAAAAGAAATAAATAAATAAACTGTAGAATTTCAGTTTCATTTTATATATTTGAACTCGTCTGTCTAATAATTTTAAAATTAGTAAAATTTTGACTAATTTTAATTATATTAATATTGCTTAAATTTAATCATTGGAGAATCAAATATGATTTTTTTTAGTTTTCATTTCAAGTTATATTTCTTATTCTGTTATGTTTGATGATATTAAATTAGATTAGATTTGGCGTTTTGTATCCTCCAAAAACCCATGCTCTTCCAAGTAATATTTTGACGCCTGTGACATTTTTGAAGATTAGGGGGTCTTAAATGGCTTGAAACGATTCGCATTTGCTTCGGGCTCGGCTAGGTCAAAACTCGCGTCGTGAGCTCGGCTTCCGGGAGCTCGAGCTCGACTCGAAATGTTGCTGTCGAGTCGACGACTCGTGGCTTTCGACTCGAGAAAAGCTCGCGAGAAACTCGAATATTTTTGTATATAAAATTTTTAAAAGTTTTTTTTTTTAATTTTTATATCTCTACTGGGGATAACGTAAATAATATATATACATTTTTTTATTTTTAAACAATCATACATTTTTATTATTTATTTAGTTATAAATATGTTATTTTAAAAAATAATTAATTTTCTTTAAAGAAAAAGATGTAAGAGAATAGGATATTATTCTATAAATTATTTTAATAAGTTAGTATTATAAACGTGATAAATATATATATATATATATATATATATATATATATATATATATATATATATATATATATATATATATATATATTCTTCTATATATATATATATATATATATATATATGTCATACCTGGAATTCTCCTAAAGTTTGATATATAATAATTAGGGTGCTAATGAAGCAGGAGCAGCTGAGCTACTCGGACTCGACTCGATCGAAACTTCCGGTCAAACTGCATTTCGAGTAAGCTCGAAACGAGCTTGCTCGAGCTCGACTCGAAATGTTAACAACTAGACTCGAGATCAGTTGAACTCGAACTCGACTCGCATCATTAGCACCCCTATTGAAGATCACTCTATTTAAAACAGACTTAACTCGTAAGTGTTTTGAATTTTAACAGAATGTTCTTGTTATTAAATAGTTCCATTACATAAAATTACAAAATACTTTCACTTGTCTATGTACAAAATGCAAAATCATTAAAAAATATTATTAGGCATAATTTTTTAAAAATAAATCTATGTACACACGACGTCTCTACTTGTTTGTTATCAAACCATCTTACAAAAAAAAGAAAAAAAAAAACCCATTTCCCATTAGTCTTTTTTGCATTTTTTTCATCAATCCACTTATCGAGCTAAAAATCAGAGTTTTAAAAACCACACCTTGTAAGTCTTCCGGTTCTATGTCGATGACCTTTTAAGTCCAATTACTGTTTTAAGTTTCATCCATTGAAACCAATGACTTTCTATATACATTGCTATGGATGAAAATATCAGATATATCGTCGATATATCTCAGGTATATATCAATATCGGTGATTTTCGACTCACGATATATCGATGATAACCAGATATATTGTCTATATATCGATTTTGGACCGATATATCGTGGAAATGCTCCCGGTGCAGTGGCATGCAGCGCGTTAGTTTTGGCCGTTTCGGTAAAATATCCGAGATATATCGGGATATATCGAAATATATTGGAGATATATTTAAATGGTCAGATTTAAAATCCTGACTTGATCCAACGGTTATGGATTGATCACAGCAGTTTAAGTTCCGATATATCGATATTCATGTAAAAATATCCATCGATATATCTCTAATATATCCGTAAAATCCAAGTACCGATATCTGGAATATTTTCATCCTTGATCCTGTAACCAAATCCAATTTGACCGTGATTTAATTAATAAATCATGAATTTATAACTTTTTGAATTCAATCATCGATCTGATTTTTAAAACATTGTTAAAAACTAAGAATACAATTCTTCCTAATATGTTTGGTGGTTGCAAACTAGGAGTACACTTACCTTCGTTATGTTGGAACTCGGAAAACATTCATTTTCGTGTTCACTGAAATGGTATTGAAACACAAACCTTGGTCTTCAGTGCATTAAACAAAAGAGAACATCTACAACAGATTCGAAGGTTCACTAGGAAACTTTGTATGCTCTATTTGAAACAATAGAGCAATTTCTTTTCTTTTCCTTCCAACCAGGAATGAAAATATCCGATATATCCGTCGATATATCTCTCCGATGCCTCCGATACTCGGTGGCGATTCGATCTGTGCCGGCGATGACAATATATCGCCGATATATCATGGAAATATCAGGTTTGTGGCTTTGCGGCGTTAATTTATTTTTATTAAAATATAGAGATATATTTAAATAGCGGTGAAATCCTGACTTAATCTAACGGTTATGGATTGATCACAACAGTTTAATTTCCGATATATCGATATTCATGTAAAAATATCCTGATATATCTCCGATATATCCGATATATCAAATAAAATCGAATCTGGTATCAGGTCGAAGCGATATTTTCATCCTTGCTTCAACTATAGTTAAGAAGACTCCACATTGGCAAAAAACCTACATAATCATACATTGAAGCTGAACTTTTTCTAATAATCATTGCGACAGATTTGAAAATTAAATATGAAAGTTTTACAATGGAGACCTCTCCGTCCCAAAAGGAGGTCAAAAGCTTTAGTTTGTGATCTAATGGCTTCCCATAACCCGTATTAAGTTCATCCCTGGTCAAATGAACTCAAGAGTTGATTGCTATTTTGATGTCTGGGTGGAAAATTCCTCTATTTTCCACTGCCGCCCAGACAGCTGCCTCAAAGAAGATGGGTGGGCAGGCTAGGGCCGATCATGATATTTTCGAGGCTTGGGACGAAGTAACATTATAATAAAATAAGGGTTCCTAATGTAAATGATTAAAGTTTAAGTGTATATAATAAAAAAAATTCTTACTCGACGATGGGTTTTTATTGTAGTTAACAAATAACATATTCTTTACTATCTAAATAAAACATGAATGTTAGATTAAGCACACAAATGTTAATAAAACATTGTCTTTGAGCATTTTTAGATCTGAAAATCATTGATAATAGTGTCAACAATACGATGATGCCTTTTCAGCAGGCCCCGGGCGGGCGTGTGGGGGTCGTTGGCCGGGACCGGATGGTTGTGAAATTTGGGATGCGGCGTCCCGGATTGTAAGGGTGAAGCGGGATGTGGCCTTGCTGATCTACGAATACAGACGTAGCACTCCACGCAGAACAAAGAAGAAGAATTGATCGACGAGGCTATGCGGGTGGCGCTCAGGTGTCTAAGTCGATTTCTTTAAGAGAAAAAGAAGTTTGCTTAGAAGGGCGAATTTGTGCATATGGTATCGTGTGGCGTAGAATGTTGGCGAAACCTTTCCCACCGTGGGAGATTTCGTATTTATAGTTGAGACTCCTTGATTGGATGGTAATTAGGAGTCCCCTTCCTATTGGATGGAGATATTTCTTATTTTGTTATGCTCGGATCAGAAATACGGATATAGAAAAGCGGTTAACTTGGGATGATCTTCTTTCCTTATAGGAGATGTCACGATTGGCAGCGATCTCATTATCTTTCTTTCCCTTATGGTGGGATGGGAATATATCTTTTATATTTTGCATTTAGATGAGATGTACGAACTGACAGACGGTTATGGATTTTCCAACCCGTCGGATTGACTTTGGGCTCGATGGAATCGGACCTGCAGCCGGGTTGACATAAGGGCTGGGTTTTGATATGGAGCCATACATTTCCCTCTGGGCACAGGGTGGATGGGCCTATTTTTAACATATCGATTGCCCCCGACCCTGTATATGCAGACGCGTGTCGAAGTTTGTAGCTCTTCCACGATTGATACGCTATTCTCACGCGTCCATTGAAAAATTTGCACGAGAGATGATTAATAGGCGACTCTTCGGGTTCGCGCTTGTTTTCATATTCTCCTTGACTTCACACCGGTCTCTTTAAATAGGCCTGCTATCTCGAGTTTTTCTGATCTTGTTCCTTTTCGCTTTATTCCTAGGTCTGCGTCCGCTTCTTTAGATAATGAGGTCCTTTTTCGGTTGATAAAATTCGAGGCTCTGAGTTTTATTTGTTCTGGCTCTTGTCTATTGCTATTTGCTTGCGTCATGGGTCCAAATCGCTCTTCTTCTTTGCGTGTACTTGTGGCTCTTACAGATCTTGGTCCCGAGCCAGTGGGGAGTGTTCCCGCTTGTTTGGCTTGTTTGGCTCGACACGCTCTGAGCCTCCCGTCCGTTAGATAAGGGTAAAGGAAATTGAACCTGTCCAAAATACCCAAAGGGTCGAGATTTCTCAATGCGCCATGAAGGCATCGCGTGAGCGTGGGACTAGCGAGTTGGCCCTTTATATGGGACCATTTTCTTGATCATGTCGACCTCCCGGTGTCGAATGGGTCGGATGTTGACTCTTATACAGCCTCCGTGCCTGGGATGGTCTGCTTCTTTGAAGTTGCCTTTGACAATGGCCTTCGTTTTCCACTGCACCCCTTCATGAAAGGGGTTCTGCAACATTTCAACATTTGTCGCTGATTGGCTCCCAATACTGGTGGGTATTTTAGTATGACCCTTTGGTCTTTTAGGGATGAAGGTTAGCGTCCCTAGCATAGCTGCTCCTTAATCCTTTTCATTCCAATAAGCTACTCACGAGGCTTGTTTCTTCTCCAGAAGCAAACACGGAGCTCATAAATCTTAGGCCTACCTTCTTCACATATGGTCATGGAAGACCCGGTATTTCTTCGTGGCTGATCGTTCTGGGAATTACAACCTTTCGACGGGGACGATACCTAAGGTGTCTGACACAACCTTTCCCCCGATAATGCCATGAGTATTTGCTCTGTTTTTAACGTGGCTTGTGTCGAAGATGGTTGAACTACGGTTTTACTTTCCTCGTGTTTCTCGGTGCTCGTTTGACCTTAGCAGGGAAGACACGTCATAGCTCAAAGTTGGCCGGAATGTCTGGCTCGCCTTATGCGAAGTTGATAAAGTCGGCGTTCACGGATCCATCTGGGTCGATGTCAGTGCGATCCTGCGCTCTGCATTTCGCCTCCTTCCACCTTGGGGGTTTTGGACCCCTCTTCTTTGCTAGCTCCCACTTTCGGGAAATTTTGGTTCATTTAGACGTCAGGGAAGCCACCCAGCATAGAAAGGAAAAAATCACGAATCTCGAATGGCGGTTTATTAGTTGAGAAGTGGGGCATCTCAGGGCTTCCCACAATCCCGAGGCTGGGCGGGCGTTGTCACCATTGGCTGATATAGCTGCGGTTTATGCCCTCGCCCTCTTCCAAGCTTTGTTTCGGAGCGGAGAATCCTACAGGTGAGGCCGTCGAGCAACATTGGCGTATACTGTAGTATTAATCATATGCAGAGTCGTTGGGTTTCCTCCTCGGGGTGTCGAACGAAGAAGTCGAAAATAAAGACTAGTAATGCCCGAGGATTCTTTGCTCTCAATGCTTGAACTACTTGGCGCTGTTTCTTCTATTGTCAAGTTCGACCTTGGGAGGTCGAAAGGGCTTCAGTTAGTGAAGCTTTGGCTTTATCCTTCGAGAGATGACCAAGTCTCTAATCCACGATTTATCACCATTACATTTAACGTCGATCTTGACTTTGTGTTTGATATGGGTTGCCACTCATTTGAAAGTGCGGCGAAAAGGCCGGTCTCAAATGAGGAAGCACGTAAAGATCGCTCGCAAATTTTATAAAGGCGAAAATTGCGCCATGCTCCACGTGTAGTGGTACGAGGAGCGCGTCACGGTTGTGAAGATCTTGAACGACTTAAGTCGACAGAAGCACACTTTGCCGGCTGGTGCAAGAAGTGAGTAGAGAGATGGTTAATGTTTGGCGGTGGCCGTGGGAGCCAGTTTAGGACAACCTCGAGTCGCCAGTAACTTGAGGCTCGGGGAGGAATTGGCATTTGCCCGATCTGACTTCTTCGGTTAGGGATGAACTCGTCCACCTCGGTGGCTGCGAGATCTTCAAATGGAACTCACATTGACGATACTTGCTTGATGAGAAACACAACTTGAAGTGGCTTCAGTCGAAAAGCTAGATCTTAAATCTTACATTAAAGCCTTGCTCATCCCATATGATCTTGAAATTTGCAATTCGTCGGAAACGACTGCGAGAATCATGTGCGTCTTGGAGTCATAAATGACGGTGATCCATGGTTGCTGAGGGGATGAGGTTATTAAGCGGCTGGGATCGGTAGGTGCTCGATTAGGCTCCACGGGTGGCTCATTTTCCAAGGGCGGTTCTCGTATCTGACTGATCTCAACTTTGATCTTCCTAGTGACGGAGGCAGAGGAATCTACCTCTGCAAATTATTCCCAAGGGCTCGGCACTCCTGTTGAAATTCATTCTCATTCCTCGTCATCCACTTATCACGGCTGTGACTTTGGATGATCGACCTTTATCTCCGCCCAACTCTTCTTCCCTTTTTTTTTTTGTATATATTTACTCATTTTGCGGGCACAGGGCTGGGTTCATGTAGCTCTTTTACGATAAATGCATATTTTGTTATAATTCGCATTCTGGTGGGACCCATATGTATTTTCTAAACCAGGTCGGTTAAGAGTTTGACGGTTAGGCTCCTTCCCTCTTAGAGTTTAGTAATACCATTTGGCTCCGAATCGGCAAAGGAAGCTCGTCAGAAAGCGATTACGAACTCGTTCACGTGAAGCTGGCGGGAATGGCTTCGTGATATAGTGAGAGCGGTGCCCTGCGAGAGGTGAAGAGTGGATAAGCCGGAGCTTGTCGGTATAAGTGGTTGAGCGGGGCTTCTCCATGTAAATTGGCGAAATGTTTGATACGCTGCTTATAGTTAGATCGAGCTGTCCACGTTAGGCGATGAAAGCTCGTTTATATGAGTTGTTGAGTAGAGCTCGTCAAAGTGAGCGTGAGAAAACTCGTCGATCGCTTGTTGGGAAGGCTGTCGTGAGCGTTGGTAGAGCACATTTGGGAAGAGCTCGTCGAATTAAACGCATTGTAGAGCTGTCCATGTAAATAATAAGGAGCTTTCGTCGGTGTGAACTTAGGAAAGAACTCGTCAATGGGAATTGGGGAAGAAATTCGTCGATTTGGCGGTTGACCTCCATCGATTAATATGCATGAGTTGAGCAGTTCCTTAGGTTCGCGACCTACTTTTGGCTGAGGTCGTCAATGGTTGGAGGCGAGTAGAGCTCGTTATTGGAAACTGTTGGTGAAGGCTCGTCAAAATCTGCGTGGTAAGGGCTCGCCCGTGTTGGTGATGGGAAGGCTGGGTCAGCTGAAAATGGTTGAGTAGGCTGGGTCAGTGAGGCGGGGAAAGAGCTCGTCAGAGTGAATAGTTGAGTAGAGCTCGTCCAGGAGTGGGCGGGGAAGAGCTTCGTCAATGTCAAATAGGAGCGAGGGCTCGTCAAAGTGAGCTGGTAGGGCGCCGTCTCAGGATGGCGATTTCGTCAAGTGAAGCGGGAAGAGCCGTCGAGTGAATATAGTTGAATTAGAGCTCGTCAGGTGAGCGAGGAAGAGCTCGTCAATGTTGATGGGAGCGGGGGGCTCGTCGAGTGGCTGGTAGAGAGGCTCGTAAGGTTGGCGGGCTTCGCCCAGTGGCTGGCGGAAGAGCCGTCGATGTTGATGGGAACCGTCAGTGCCAGGCGAGAGAGGTCGTCAATGTGAGCAGTTGAGCGGGCTCATCGAGTCGACTATCGGGAAGAGCTCATTGATGTTGATAGAAGGCGTGAGCTGGGTCAGGTGTTGATGAGCGGGGCTCGTCAGGTGTGAGCTGAGGGAAGAGGTGATGATGTGAGCAGTTGGCGGGCTGCGTCAGTGGCCCGTCGGGAAGAGCTCGTCGATGTTGATAGAAGGCGTGAGCTACGTCATGTGGCTGGAGGAAAGAGCTCGTTAATGCTTGATTGAGGCGGAGCTAGGTCGAGTGGTATAGAAGAGCTCGTCAATGTTGATAGAAGGCGTAGGCTTCGTCAGGTGTGAACTGTTGGGAGAGCTGCGAGTGAGTGGGCTTGTGGGGAGAGCTCGTCAATGTTGATGGGAGCGGGGCTCGATCCAGTGAGCGGTAGGGAAGAGCTCGTCGATATTGATTGGGCGTGAGCTCGTCGGGTAATGATTTTGTTAGGAGGCTCGTCGAGTGGAATTTGTGGGGAAGGCTCGTGAAGTGAACTGTTGAGTAGAGCTCGTCCAAGTGAATTGTGGGGAAGAGCTCGTCAAAGTGAACTGTTGAGTAGAGCTCGTCCGAGTGAATTGTTGAGTAGAGCTCGTCCATGTGAGTTGTAGGGAAGAGCTCGTCAAAGTGAGCAACGGGGCTCCGTAGTTGGCGCTGGTGGCGCGTTCAGTAGAAATGGGTTGATCGACTCATTTAGGCATCGTGGCTGTGTTGAGTCAATCCACCTCGTCAAAGTGAACATGGGGGCTCATGGCGGTGGCCTTGGTGGCGTTCAACGAAATGGGTTGATCGACTCGTTTAGCGGTGTGGCGTGTTGAGTGGTCGCCTCGTCGAGTGAACGCGGGAATCATGGCGAGTGGCCTTGAGTGGCGTTCCGGTAGAAATGGGTTGATCGACTCGTTTAGAGCGGCGTGGCTGTGTTGAGAGATCACCTCGTCCCGGAGTGAGCAGCAGGGCTCCGCCGTATAATTAGCCTTAATTGGAGTTCCGGCCCGGGGAAATGCGGGTTGGTCGACTCGTTTAAGCGGCGTGGCTGTGTTGAGTAGATCGCCTCGTCCGGAGTGAGCAACGGGGCTCATGGGCGGTGGCCTTGGTGGCGTTCGGCCCGAAATGGGTTGGTCGACTCGTTTAGGCGGCGTGGCACGTGTTGATGAATCACCTCGTCCAGTGAGCAACGGGGCTCATGGCGCGGTGGCATGGTGGCGTTCCCGGCGAAATGGGTTGATCATTTCGTTTAGACGGCGTGACTGTGTTAGGTAGATCACCTCGTCGAGTGAGCAGCGGGGCTCATGGCTAGCGGTGGCCTTGAAAGTGGCGTTCTGGCAAAAATGGATTGATCGACTCGTTTAGCGTGGCTGTGTTGATGATCACCTCGTCCAGTGAGCAGCGGGGGCTCATAAGCGGTGGCGCCCGGTGGCGTTCCATCGAAATGGGTTGGTCGACTCGTTTAGGCGGCGTGGCTGTGGTAGATCACCTCGTCGGGTGAGCAAGCGGGGCTCGTAGGCGCGGTGGCATGGTGGCGATTCCAGCCGAAATGGGTTGATCGACTTG